>JAVQJG010082637.1:0-21746 GCA_036024015.1 Craterocephalus amniculus | reverse complement strand
ACGCCACTACGGATAGGACCTATAGTTATACACTGATTTTGTTATGTATTTAACGGTCTATACTGTGTACAAGGGTACAAGTGGACTACTTTATGATACAGCACATTGTTCTCCCCCCCTTTTTTTTTTTCTCCTCTCTTTGTCCTTTGTAGAGTGTATTTATTTGTTTGTTCTGTATGCTTAAAAAACTGTAAATAAAATATTTTTTTAAAAAAAGAAAACTCTGCCTTTGTGTTATTGCCTGTGTTTCTGATTCATTCCTTTTAAGGGTTGCAGTGGTCGTGTGGGGATGACGACACAATGAAAAAAGGCACCTCAGGTCATAAGAATCTGTTCACAAACCAAAATAATTACAGCACATGTAGTAATTGTGTGTTGCAATGAATAATGTTTTGCTCATGCTGAGGAGCATATTCCCCTCTAAACATAATTAGATCTCAGTGAGTGGCACTTGAAGTCCTGATACCCGAGACTGAGGTATCTTCGCTCCTCTTCCTCTTGCCGGAGGCGTCTTTCTCTCTATCCAGACTGCAGGAAGTGGGAGAAAGGTATTGGAGGGTGAACGGCTCTCTAAATCGATATCTACCGCTTACTGCAGGGCACCCTCGGCTCACTCTCCCAACTGATTCCAGCTATTTAAGAATGTCTTTCTCGGGATCTGGCCCATTTCTTTCAATTAATGCTCCTTTCAGCCGGCCAACCATTAGAAGTCCATTAGAGCCCCTCCACCCAGGAAGAGTCATTCAGCCTGGGCTGCCGTACTCCATCTTCTGATAACAGTAGCAGTTAGATTGCCATGGGGGAATAATTAACCTTTTAAATTGTTACTTTAGAGATGGTTGTTCCTTCTGCCTCCTGTTTATATACTTAGTCGTTTCATTTCTTTTGTGTTCTATCATATATCTGTCTCTGTATCCAGTTGCCTTGTCTGTTTGTCGTTGTATCTACATGAATCTTTTGGGATGCATCTTGATGTCTGCATGTCTCTATCGCTTCCTTTCTGATATTTCACAGGTTCTTGCCGGTGAGGAAGCCGATATCACCTCCAGCATGCTGAGCACAGAAGACGCCGATACCCCCGTCAGAGAGCTGGTTTACCACATTGAAATGACAACCAACGGGATGGTGGCACTGAAAGAGGAGCCTGAAGAGGGCATCATGAATTTCACACAGGCTCACATAAACAGAGGGGAGGTCATCTTCATTCACCAGGGCGAGGGTGAGGCCACTTGGCATGAGAGGATGTGTTCAATCATATCAGATAACGCCTCTATCATCATCTCTATTTATTTATTTCATCAGTAAATTATCAGTTCCTGAGTTTAACTTTCTTGAATCCAAGTTTTTTTAAATGGGGTCAATCCTTGTGTAATTAGTATCCCTCTGATCAATAAACCTCTTAAACTCTACTCTATAGATGTACTGTGAGGAAAAAAAGTTTACTCAAACACCTTTATTTTCTGTTTATTGTGATAAATGAGAGGCATTTTCTCAGGGAAGCAGCCAGGTTATAGTAGATTCTTAATTAAACTCTCCTTTTAACAGGAAGTGTCAACAAATAAAAGATTAAGAGAGAGACAAAAGCAAGTAGGAGCCATAGATTCGACTGAGTGGACAACCTGTAACAGATCTGATCCTTTTCTCCTCTTCCAGAGCAATCAGGCGGTTTCAGTTTCACCGTGACAGACGGGGAGCACACGTCCCCTCTTTACGACTTTGTCGTTACAGTCAGGCCTCTCACTATCACCATGGTAACAGAGGAGGAGCTTGTGGTGTTTCCAGGTACGGTACCAAAATCCTCCCGATTTTCACATATGGAGTTGTGTAGGTGTGGTGACATAATTCAAAAACAAAGGGAATGAGAAATGTTGATGTAGGAGGAGGAGTTGGCAGACGGGGGAGATGAGGTGCAGATGAGTTGGAGGGAAGTGTGGGACTAAAGTCCACTCCCTCTGTCACAGATGATCATTTTTATTATTATAAAAAATAGGCACATTTATTTTTAACACTGTCATGTCTTTATTCCAACAGACATTTAATTCTTGTATGCTTTTTCTGAGACATGTGACTGGTTGTTAGGCTTTCTGAATGAGACCTTTATATTAATTTCTTTAAGACACTTTTACAAGTTAGGGGGGTTTCTCAGATTTCCATAACGGAAGGGAAAGAACCTCCCTGTTAAAGGTCTTGGAAGAAATTAGTCCCCAAAAAGCCACTTTTGGCACACTTTGAGGTTATATAAAGACAGTGTTTTCATTTTATTCAAGGATTTCATGAGCAGCATCTTTTAGTATCTTATGTAACCAGGCTGGAGGAAGTGTAATTTTTTAACCACTGTGAACACTTTGAACTATTGAAAAGGAGGCTGAGATCTTATTTGAAATATATATATACATGATTAATATTTTCTGCACATCCCACTTAAAATGTTTTTAATTATTCATTTTATTTATATATGCACAGCCTTCATGTTTGTTATGCAGATGACAGAAATTATAGTTAAAAAGAGGAACTGCATTCAGTGTTTTAGATTATCTGACATTTTGAAATTTACCATTGTTGACATTAACAGCTGCACCTGAGGAAGCTCATACAATCCAGTACAACTGCTCTGCTGTGAAAACAAAGATTATGATGCCTAAACTGTTCAGTCTTTACTATGTTAAACTCTTAATGCAACTGCTGGTAATTATATTTGAGTATTCTTAAAGTTTGAAACTATTTACAATGTAACAGTTCTGTTATTAGAAATCACAGAACTTGAACTGCAGTAAATGCTACAGGTTTACCTATCACAGTGATTGGATTTTCTAAACAGCACCTCCTTGTGTCCACACTTGGTAACTACAGAACAATAATGCTGAATTTTCATGAAGTTCCTCGTTATATCGAGTCAGTCATGTTTATGTGAGGAATTTCTAAGTGTAGTGTAACAGCAGCACAAACGTAAAAATTTCAGGAGCTTTGCAAACTAAGGTGAGTTTTATGTTACTTATGCTGTCAACCCTGCACAAACACTTCTTTGACAATGAGAAAAACAAGATTTTAGCCCAATCAAACTTTCTATCTGTGCTCTGCTTAGCATTCTTGTCCAGTTATATTACATAATCATCAAATATGTTGATTTAATGACATTAAGACCCTTATCATAAAATGTATCCTGTTTGGACAGACAAATATTGTCACTCATAAGCAGTTTGAAAGATGAGCTTTATGAATGCTGGATTATGATCAAAACATGGTTTTGTTTTTGCATTATAAAAAACAGCATAACTTGCTGCATTCATATCAAATTAAACTTTATTTATGAAGTAGTTTTCATACAAAAGTAGCACAAAGTTCTTTAAATAATAAAACATTTTTTAAAAATGAAAAAAGACCCTCATAAACGTTCATACACTTGAATATAAAACATCTAAGTTCAAGAACGCACACCTAATCATGCCTTCTCTCTCAAGCACATTATCACGCTCACACCCACACAGTGCACATCTACAACCCTCACCTCTCCCTGCACATATACTCTGACTTCTAGTTTTTGTCTATTTGACTGAAACAACATCTGGCTTTACACTGACGAAAAGAAACAATATTGTGAGGATCTGTTCACACTTGGAGCCACCTCACCAGTGATAACAGAGGACATCACAACAGGAATCACCCAGATCAGGGGCCCAAACCACAGCCACAGCTGCTGAGCAGGGCCTCCAAGCTCCTCGGATCAGGGTGATCTCCACACCAGCAAACCTGCAGATTGATTAGGCACAGCCCATGGTGTGAGGACCCACAGCTCACTTGAATTTGGGCATCTGAGTTTACCCAGGTTTGGGTCAAATTTTGTGCTGGTCCCATGCAGAGTTAACCCATACTCCCTTAGGCCTTTCTTTTGGCCTTGCCCTTGGCTTTAACTCTTTAACCGTTGTGTAACAAACTGCAGGTCCATATTAGACACATTTATTATTTTATTTTATTAGCTTATATATTATATTTATTTATTTTAAGTTTGCAAAAAAATTTCCAATAAAAGATCTGCTTATTATAAGTGGTTTGAAAAAACATATACAGAAGTTAAGTCAGACAACAAATTGAATCCTCTCTTCGCTCTTCCTCTTAAAGGACAGTCACCATAATGGCTGAGCAACAGATGCCCCCATAAAGAAGTTTTGAAATGGGCCATACAAACTTTGTAGTTTTAGATTTTGGAAATTATACAATTCTATAGAGCTTTTTTTTTCTCAAGTTTCTTCTTTTTGCTCATACCACACGCTCGTGTGTTCTTTTACAGGAACAAGGCAGCCCATCACCAGAGTCAACTTAGGGGCTGTAACCAATGAGGACGGGAATGAGATAACCTTCTCACTTATCCGTCCACCTCGTTTGGGGAGACTCATCCTGGCAAATGACAAGAAGCAGTATGAGGAAATTTACCAGTTCTCAGAATCACAGGTAATTTTTAGTCTATTTTCCTACACTTAATGATGATTTCAGTATAATAGTATCATTTGTATTCAAGGGCCCCGATAGTTCAGCTGCATTTTGTTGAAGAAATCCAAACATTAATATTCATGTTAAAAAGAACTCTGCACTAACACTGCCGTTGCATGAACTCAATAAGGAGATGTAATACTCCTCTGATACATAAAACAGACTGAATACTTTAAAATGTTGCATCAGTCATGAATGGCTTCTTTTTTGCTTCATTGATGTTTTTTTCCTCTAAGGAAAGCTTTGGTGTTTCAAAGACCCAATGCAGTCTTTCAGGCAGAGGCATAAGCATGTTCTTCTTTCTCACCAGCAGGGGGACTCATATTACATAGACCCTTAGGGTCAGATTTACTATCCCAGGCAAATTAGTATGTGGTTGCAAGAAAGATACCGTTGGATTTTACTTGACATGGTACCCAGTAGTATCGACAGAATGTGGTGGGTACCAATAAAAATACAGAATTTGGTACTGATCCCTAAAATTAGCACAAAGTTACAGACAAACACACTTAATCTAGAGTTTTTAGATCCTGAGAAACACAACTTGCGTATTGTGGCTACAACACATAAAGTCCTCTTGGGTTTTCTTTGCTGAATCAGACACTGTGCACAACTTCCTCATATCTTGCCAGCTTTTAATGTTAATATGACATTCATCTGCAGACAGAGTGACACAGGTGTAAACAAAGATATGGACAGCAACAGAAATTATAGTCTTTGTGAAAACTAAACAAGCAAAAAAACATCAAGGATTACAAAAATTTTGCTGCAGCAGATCCTAGTCAGAGTTCAAATAACGGTCAGGTTTCAGGGGAGCCTTATTTTTAGCATGCCCACAACTTCCAACGTCATGGAGATCCACATGTTAGTACACGGCGGCAGCAGTGTTATGGTCATAAACATTCTGTTACAATTATCTGCAGTCGATACAATCAGAAACATCTAATGTAGGAATGAAAAGTTATTTTAACAACCACAAAAGGCAGCAAATGAAGACAATAAACAAACAATGATGCTGTCCGTAGAGCTGAAAGATAATCTTTTCTTTCTCATACTCCCTCCACCCTCTGGTGTTTGGTAATGCCTGTTCGTCGTCCAATCATTGCCTCATCAAAAACAAAGGCTGTTTTTCTTATTTAAGCCATGGGACAAGTTTATTAAGTTTATTTCCCTCCTAATTTTTTAGCTCTGAAAGGAATACTCCCATGAAGTTAGTCCATGGCTTAGTGCCATGTGCAGAGATTCGAGCCTTTCCCTTCACCTACAGTACATATCAGGAGTTTCAAAACCGAGTTTGCATCAGCAGCAAAGTGAGCCTAAATCTGGGCCTTGGCATTATATGATCCTTGATGGTTCTGATATCTGCAGTGCCTGTAGCTTTGCATTTATCTTCATGATTGTCACATTGAGACAGGCAATGAAGGCATTCAAATCGCTCTGGGTTCTGACAAGAAATGCCAGATGATAGAGTTTGTCTTTTAATGTAAAATTAGAATAATATCCTCACAATAGAAGTAGGTTTTTTATAATGTTTTTTTGTCTAAATGTTCTAGTATCTACTATGGCCTACCTCAAGGCAGTTTTCCTGGCCCTTCTATTTTCAGTTTATACAAATGATTTACCTTATGTATTAAATGAGTCATCAGCTGTAATGTCGCTGATGACTCTACAATGTTTAACTCAAATCCTAATGTTAATGTTATATCAAATGTTTTGGAAAAGTTAGCTGCATTTTTTTAAATGGGTCAGAAACAATAATATGATTTTGAATTTATCTAAAACTAGGTCAATGCTAATTTGAAGTAGGCAGCGTTTACATAATCTTACTTTGGTCTTAAAAATAGAAAGTGCCATATTAGAGTAAGTCTGTCTGTCATGGACATCTCACATAGACCGAGTAAAATGGGTATGGCTATTGCTGTTCTCAGAAAGTGTGCATATTTCATTACCCTAATGATCATGAAACAGGTAGTTCAGTCATTTCTTTTATCTCATCTCAATTAGTGCTTTACTATATGGTCAGCTGCAAACAAAGCTGATGTAGCAAAGCTACAGGTCATCCAAAATAAGTACTGAAATGCCCTTATTATTCTAATATTACACAGATGCATCAGAATCTGTCGTGGCTCATGCTCAAAGAGAAATTACAAAATAACATAATTTTTTTTTTTTTAAAGTTGTGCTTACTGGTTTACTTAGTGCATTTTTTGAGAACATCAGATATGTAAATCAAACACATACCTTTCCCACTCGCAGAGCCTGTTATGCTGATATAACCATTCATCGGTCTGGAACAAATTTCTATCAAAGGTCCGTGCTTGTCAGATCATCACTGCTTTGGAATAGTTTACCCAGAGATGTAAAAAAATGTATCTAGCTTGCATCTGTTTAAACGAGTATTAAAATCCCAACTTATCCGAGAAGTGCTGTTTTTAGATTAATGTATTTTATGATGATTATAATGAGCTGTCATTTCAAAATGTATTATTTTTATCATTATTTTTTTTTCCTTTTTCATGTTTAATTGTATTTTGTAATTGCCTGTATTTTATCTGGGGCACCAGGAAGATCATCGATTACCACGGTGGTAGCTAATGGGGATCCCCATAATAAACAAACAATAGACAAAATTGTATATTTCTAAGGTTGTTTTTTTTTTTGCTTGTTCTTATTTGCATTTACGGTTTCACAATGCCCTTCATAAAAATGTCTCTTGGTTATGACATACTGTCATGAAAGGCTTTTTTCAGTATTATTTATTCTGATTATACAAACAAATTTTCAAATAACAAAATAGGATTATGATAAAGACTTTTTGAGTGCACTAGTTGACCATTATGTTGCCACTACACATGCAGCTGGCTAGGCTGCAGTCGATTCCAGAGCGTCTGTCTGTTGCCATGCTTGGATGAGCAAACTGCTCTGTTTGGACTGTGACAGAAAATCCAACACTTAGCTGAGCCGAAAACACGATTTGACTTTCTCAGTCTTCTGTGTCTCTTTGTATACACATACATTCAATCTAGTGCATTTGTGCCTGCGCATGTGGGTGTGTTTGATTTGGTGTTACTGACGCTGAGGGGAAATAAATCCATTTAACACTGTCACATTTTAGTTAAAAAAGTATTGGTGCAAATTAATATCACATGCAAAGTTTTGGGTTTTAAGGACTAAAATGTAAGTCAAAGCTGTTTCCTATAATGTCTCAGAAACATACTGTAATTCAATGATTCTCCGTGCATGTATGTGTGTTTACCCATTTTAGTACCTCCTGGGGATGTTTGTCTTTCATTTTCTGGACAGATGTCCTACTGGACACAACATGCCTCATAGGAACATAATTTCCGGTCCAAACGAGCCCGGCTTTTTAATTGGGGCTAAGTTAAAGTTTAGACTTTACGTAAATGTAAGATGTTAGACATAGAAGTCATGAAGATGTTTTTGAACTGGTGTAGCTTACAGCACATTAACTTATTTCAGACAAGTGATCAGCTTGTAGCTCAGATATGAAAGTGACATTATTCTAACCCTATCTTGGAAAACTGGAGGAGATGGCATAGGAGAGGAAGGTCTGGAAAGGCATGAGTGAGATTTAATACAAACAGTTAACAGGCTTGTTGACTGGTTGAAGGAGGAAGCAGAAAGACCATTGGATCAGATCAGGGATGACAAAGTAGGTGTGGAAAGGATGGGAATGTCAAAGTAGCAAGAAAGAAAGAAATTGAGATGGATCAGACCTGCTTTATTTAACTGAAGCCAAAGTATTGTTTCAAATGAGCTATTGAACTGTAACTGTATTTAACTGTATCTGCAAATATTACAGGGGAGGAAAGCAAGTGTAAGATATCAAACTTTGTCTACACAAAAATTCAGGTCAAAATAAGTAAATAAGTGTCGGACTGCAGAATGTAACTTATAAGATTAATCATATCGGTGCCCACATCTAGAAAAATTCTGTAATAATAAAACTTGAAAATCAAAAGAAAAATCAGCTGAGACATGAAGTGTTTTGAAATATTCAAATACACTATTAAAGCAGTACTGCTACTATACCATGAAAATAAAAAAGCAAGACATGCCAATGATGATTTTTTATGACACTGACCTTCTAAATTGTGTCTCCCCAATACACAGCTGGAGTCAGGAATGGTCTTCTATGAGCACCAGCTGCCTGCCGAGCCTTTCTGGGTGGTAAGGGACTCAATGGAGTTCACTCTGTCATCGCAGCCAGCCCCAGATGTCCGTCATGTCCTGCCCATCACCGTCTCTTATTATGCCGCTCACAGCAACATCTCCTCGCAGCTGTGGAGAAACAAAGGTAAATGACTAAATGAGGCGGCAATGCAACCATTTTGAAAATAATGTCAATTATATAATTTTTCAAAAGAACCGCTACTACAGATTAGCATGAATCACACCTCAGACACTAATTCAACTCAAATATTGTAATTTATATACATTTCTGCAGCTGCTGAAATTAGTGTGTAGCTTGAAAAAGTCCTGAAAAGGAGGGCTTCGCTTGTAGCTGTTTCTAATTCACACATATTTGGGTTTGGATGTTGCCATAAATTTAAAGCTGAGGTTTTTGATTGATTGCAGTTTGATCAAATTCTTCACCAAACTCAGACAGTATGAACCACATAGTAAATGTTCACACTAATATTTTTGTCATATAGAACTTTGTTGTTGTTCAATATTATGATGTAACTTGTTTATAAACTTTATATCCAATGATTTGGATTTAGGGGCAGGTGACTCAGGTGGTAGGGTGGGTTTTAATCCTGCTCCTCCCACCTCAGTCACCTGTTGTGTCCTTGGGCATTGCCTCCAGTGATGGCACCACTGGTAAAACGTAATTGTAAGTTGCTTTGGATAAAAGCATCAACTAAATAACTGTAATGTAATGAGTTAGTATATCCTATTGATTGAAATCATTTTAAGGTATTTTTCAATCCACACACTCAATAGTTAACAGCTTCAAACCTCATTGATACACTGGCAGTTCCCAGCTTGTTCATCATTTCAGAATATCTTTCTTGTTATAATTTACTTCTACTTGAACAACCTAAACTCATGAAAATATTTCTGGCTCCTGCTTCGGTTGCTGCCTAAACAAATGTGCCAACAGTAAAACTGCAATATACCGTGTGATTAAATATTGACAGAAGATAGTGAGAATTGAACATTAGCTACCTTATAGAATAGATTTGATGTAAATTCAATGTTTGTTTTTTATTATTTCTGTTCAGGCTTGGACATTGTGCAGGGCCAGAGGAAAACCATTGACAGTTCAATTCTTGACGCCTCCAATCTCTTGGCAAGTGTTCCTGAAGAAAAACGAGACAATGTGGATGTGGTTTTTGAAATTAAGGGTTTCCCTGATCATGGTCGTATCACCCTGGGTGGTCAGGACCTGCCGCGTAATGAGCCATCCTTCATGCAGGAAGATGTGTCTCAAGGAAACCTGGAGTATCTCCATGACGACTCAGAGGCCACAGTTGACAGCTTCTCTTTCAGGGCACATCTAAAGTCTGAGGGTGGTGGTGTGGCCTCACCTGCTGAGTCTGTAGTCCTGGAAGAGGTTTTCCATATTTCAATCAAACGGCGAGGCTCTGAGTCCCCTGAACTTGTCACTATTGATATGCTCTTGGAGGTTGTCCAAGGCTCTATGACCGTCTTGACTCAGAATCATCTGAACACTCACGATGAAGACAGTCCACCAGATGAGGTGCACTTTAAGGTGACAAAAGCACCCAGCAATGGTCAAATGGTTGACTTACTCACAATGGATCCCATTTCAGAGTTCACACAAGAGATGGTCAATCGTGGGCTGGTGGGTTTCTACAGTGATGGCAGCCTTGCAAATGGCTTTGTGGAATTCATCTTATCGGATGGGGAACACCAAACAAAGCCATACACACTTCACATCGCCGTCTTAGCTCGCACACTGCTTCTTAACAAAGCTCCAGAGATCAAGGTGAAGCAGGGTGATGATGAGACTCTAGTGACTGAAGAGATGCTGAAGACCAGCACAGGGGGTCCTGTTGAAGAGGAGATCCTTTACAAAATCACAAGTGTTCCCAAATATGCTGCTGTCATGGTAGACAGGCAGCCCACATCTGCCTTCACCCAGAAACAGATAAAAGAAGGAAGAGTCAGCGTCCGCTTCGTCAAGTCCACTTCACCTCGAGACAGTGTTTCATTTGTGGCTCGCAGCCGTGCTGCTAATGTCTCCTCTGTCCTCAACATCACTGTGCAGCCTTTGGCCAACATTGCTCAGGATCCTCTGCTACCTCAGGGTGCACTTGTCAAACTGGACAGAAAGCTTCTAGATGCAACTCCACTCGCCAACAAGACTAGAACCTCCCCTACATTCACAATCATCCAGCAGCCAAGAGGGGCTCGTTTTGTGAGGTCTGGGCGTCCTGGTGCAGGTCAGCTAATGGACTCGTTCAGCCAGAAGGACCTGGATGAGGGTCGTGTGGTGATGGAAATTTTGAGTGATGGCTCTGGATCTCAAGAAGGTGCTACTCAAGATGAAGCTCGCTTTCTCCTCAAAGCCCATGGAGTCCCTCCTGCAGAGTGTGTGCTTTCCTTCAAGACAGGTCCCTACAACTCCTCTGGAGTGTACCCTGTCACTCTACTGAGGAATCCTTCTAAGGACAATAATGAGATCCCTGGTGTGACTGAGTCACCTCGTGGTACTCCACGTGGCCCAACCTGGAGGGGTAACATGGACTGGCCAGTTGGAGACGGCCTCACCACTGCAGCCCCTGGCTCAAGCTCCCGTGGGAATCCACACGTTTCTCGTCGCAACAGTTTCTGGTCTATTCTCATCCCCATCCTGGTTATCCTTATCCTCTTGCTGCTGGCAGGCATGTTGGCTTACTACTTAATCCGTAAAAACAAGACAGGCAAACACAACGTCCAGACTGCAGCATCTAAACCCAAAAACGGAGAAGTGGCCGGCACAGAAACCTTTCGCAAAACTGACCCAGCCAATAACATTCGAATGTCCACTGTAGAATCCAAAGACACAGACCCTGAGTTGTTGCAGCACTGTCGGACAACAAACCCGGCCTTAAAAAAGAACCAGTATTGGGTTTGAAACACTTTGAGATAGGACACGGAGCGGGTAGGATCCTGATGTGTTTGGAAGCCTCATCAAATAATTCCTCTCAGTACTAAAGACTTCTTGCCTCAGCTCTTTAAATGAAACCCATTTTTAGTGACTTATTTCACCATGACTGTGGACAAAATCTCAGGCAAGTAAACACTGAACACTGATTGGCAAAGAAAGAGGCAGTTTGTTTGTTTTTTATCTTAAGAGGCTAGTGCCATGTCTATTTATTTCGGTTTTATCATTCCTCTTTGTCAAAGGGCACAAATGAAGACATGAACATGCATGTGTTTGCAACAAAGTATTTTGGACGTGCTCTATTATTGTATTCAAATTAATTTGAAGGCAAATATTAATCAGTGAAGTGGATAGGTCATTTAGCATCTTTATAATAGTTTATTTCAGTTTTTGGTTAATCAGGAAAGTTGATAAGTATGTATATAAGTGATGAATACATGCCATCAAGATGAGGACAAATGTCTTCTGTGGTTTCTGTTTGTTTTAAATTGCTCAAGGTACCTTTTTGTTTGTCGTTTCTAAGGGCTAAAGTCAGTGATGTTTTGATAATATTTACATTCAGTGAGAGCAAATAGAATGGATACCGCTTTCATGTCTCTGTGTGTCTCATTGCAACATGTCACAGTCTGACCTTAAAGGGATAATGTAAGTTTATTTTTGTTTTGGTTTTAGTCATTTTTTCAGTAGCATTGTGTGAACAACTTCTGAGTAGTCAGCGTCTTACCTACAGTACACAGCAATCAAAGTATTCCAAGTCTGGAGAATCAGTAGTGTTAAAGCTAAAGCAAAAACCTACCCATAAAGGAGCAAATGCTGTATATAAATTGCTCTGTACCACTCCCCTTTTGTATCAGTTTACTTGGCCACTATTTTCCCATCTAGACATCATCCGTGTTGCTTTTCACCCTTGCCTGTTTGGCTCCATGCTCTATCCTGTTGATGATTTTTAAAGTATGATGACTTTGTCTGTTTAATCCCAAGACAACTCTGAGACAGTCAGTGTATTGATATCCTCTCTGAAAGATATTTGAATGGTAGCCGCCAAACTCATATGATTAGACTCAGATGCATCTTCATCTCCAAACATCTGCACTGCAATCATGTGTGTTGACATTTAACTCTAGTGCAACAAGTAATTCAGTGAATTCACCAGGATCTTGCATGAATTAGCAGCCTGATAAAGCACAAATATTAGCCATCTGCAGTGAGCTACCCAACAAATTTGATTAGGTGCCTGATATGATGTTGTACCAAAGTACATGAAGTGATGTAGAGCATTAACAATGTTCTTTGTTCTTCAGTTAAGAAAATAGTGACTTTGGTAAACAACAGTCCAGTGGCATGGTTATGAAAGATTTATTTACAGCATTTGTTTGAGACATGAAGATGTCTTTGATGTTTGACTTCACTCTCACATCGGCTCCCTTGTGTATACTTTTTAGCTCACCCGTCGGGACAGTTATGACCACTGTCTATTCTTAAAGTAAGACACTACTCATAAGTACTCCACACAACTGCATGAGAAAAACAAAATACAAAAGAACTGAAATGAAGCCAAACACTACAGTTTTTTGTTGTTTTCAGCAGCCTTTATGCTAAGCTATAACTTCAGTTTCAAAAAATGCTAATGAAGTTAAGCTATTGCTGTAGCCTAACCCCATGAAGGCATAGATTTAGTATTCTTGATCAAAGACAATTCATTACCTTTGAATTGCTTGAAAAGAAAGTGGTATAAAACAAAAAAAACAAAAAAGTGACGATGAGTTGAAAAAAGTTTCAAATGAAACTTTTTGCTCACAGTAACACAAATTAGACTTAGTTAAGCTCAGAGTCACGTCAGTGTCTGTTTGTCTAATTATTTCTTATTATTTCTGCATATTTCTTCCATAGTGCTTGTAAATATTCACTGGACTGGCACGGCACTGACCGCATAACTACACAGAGTACGGAGTTTGTAGACCACAGGCAGGACGTTGGTTCAGTAATATTGGTCTTTTACACATTCTTACTGGCTGACAGCGGGGAGTGAGGTAATCTAAGACTGAAGTTTCCAGTTTCTGGTCTACAATTAGGAATTCATAAAAACTGTTTTGGCTGAGACAACTGAATAAAATGCTTTGCTGGTTACAGTAGGTTATGTTGATTTAGAGTGACACTGATTTTAAAGCTATTATTCATATTATAAGCGTTTCATATGTAAGCTGAATTTAATTAAATGATTTTTAAAAAGAAAACAAGAATATACGCTTGTTTTATATGTTAACGCTAATAAGATCGCTACTGTAAATCACAATCCCCTTTTTTTCTTCTTTCTGGCCTGTGATGGTTTAGTTAGTTGTTTGTGTTTTTTTCTTTTTTGATTATCAAGTGTTGAAAGGTTAGTTTAAATTGTAAAGTGAGAAAATCAGGAAATTTTACCGATCTTGAAAAGAAAAGCAACATAAATAACTACTTTTTAAAAAGTGTTGGACTATTTGCTGTACATTTTTACAGCAAATGTACAGAAGTACATTTGCTAGAATTAACTAGAAGTATTACAGATTGAACAGAGCTCAGGAAATTATAGGTTTCAAGAGATTGTGTATTTCCAGTGACATTATAACTGAAATAAAACATTCCTCCCTTAGGATATCACATTCACACACCCCTAGCTTTATGTGTAAATATTGTTTTTTTAGGATTTGGGGCTTGATTAACCTCTTGGGTTAAGTATGAATGTCTTTATACCATGTTTTACATTCAAAGAACATGTATCTCCATTCAATTAGGCTGATTATTCATGGTGGGCATGTGTGAGTATGTATGTGTGAATGTGTGTCTATGTTCAGATGATGTCACTCATACATTTTCTGTTCCATCCAGCATTTCATCTCCACCCCCTCTCTTTTCTTATTATTTATTATTTCAGTCACCCCTTATTCATCAGTTTATATTCATTCAGTTACATTTATAATGTTTTTCTGCAGGTGTCTTTAGATAAAGTGGTATTGCACCGTGTTTAGTCTCTGTAGCTGTTACTGCTTTAAAGCTACATCTCTTTTGAGTTTGTCTTGGGCACTAATTTAAATAAAATGCTCCTGCAATAAAACCTGTGTTTATTATAATTTTGTTGTTGACTTCAGCTGGAGTTTTACTCACATATGCTTCACTGCTCAACTTTTTACCCGGTAAACATCAAATCCTCCAAATCAGATCCAGAATTTGATATACATCACAAATAATTCTACTGAAACGTTTGTTTTTACAACAAAAGTTCTATCAATCATAAATATTAGGATAAATGCACAATTGAAGAAGTGCATGATGATTTTTTTATTTAATGAAAAATATAAAAAAGTTATCAAATCATTGTTGTATGTACAAGTATGTATATATATATATATATATATGTATATATAATTGCACAGTGTAATAAGTATGTGTGAAAAATGTTATTCATTTTAATCAAGACTGATTTGATTAATTTTTACATATTACTGAATATGCTGTAGATTTTACTAAATCAGAAGTGTAAACATCATTTCTTGTGATCTGCTCATGGCCGCTGTTGTAAGTCCATTTGATCACCAGGGGGTGTTGTGGTGTAAAAGGTTCTTAAAAAGGGCAGAAACCATCCATAAGAGTTGTCAGCATTTAAGCTTTCCTCTCCAGCAGTCAATCTTTCCAGTGAATGACCTTTTGCTTTGAGAGTTTCTCTCAGCTTATTACATTTTCTCTGCTTTCCTGTCTCTTCCTGCGGTCTCTGGCTTGCCATCAGTCTGCTTGCGCTCTACTCCAGAGCCCATCCTGCAGGTTTCATAATCTGCTTGGCACAGCTGTTTCTCCACATGTGTCTGCTTAGATCATGGTCTCTGAGCAGCACTGTTGCTGTGGCTGACAAGCCTCCTGTTGAATGTATTTTGGAAATGGATAGAATAAGCTTACTGTACTGTATTCTGGAGTGTTTTAATAGAACCACTGCTAAACCTAAACACTAAATCAGTGTTTTAAACGTGTCTCAGCAAACATGGAAGCATTCCTAAAGCATGAAAAGGAGTCTGAGAATCAGTTTCAGTCTTACTAGCAAGAATGTGGATCGACTTTTCAAGTCAGTGCAAACAAGGAGATCAACAACAATCTGAGATTGTTGCTCTCCTTTGACAAACCACAGCTTCAACTGACAAAAATCACATCTACACAATGTAAATCTTCATCTACATTTACATGTTCAACAATGTCGCAGAGGAAGTTCTTTTATTCATCCTCTTTCTTGTCCCTTCATGCCAGGAGTTTGTAGAGTTGTAGATCTACCCGCTTTCCCTCATACGTGTGTGTTCCTTAAGCAAGAGGTTGCTTAAGGTGTCCAGTTGCTTGGTAACTATAACCTGAAATACTGGGCTCTTCCTTCACCACATAGCCAAAAAGCAGACTCGGTTATGCAGTCATTCTTGTTCCAACCTCTTCCTGATAATTCAAATAAAGCCCTGTGTGACTGTAGTTTCCCTTTTTGGCTGGATTAGCTCTGCTCCTGCAGCCTCTGCAGACCTCCGGTCTCTTCTATTCACCTAGTTTGTCCTAAATCATTGATTCAGCTTCTGTGTCATGAAAATAATTTAGAAATAGTGTTATTATGAGCAGCAAACAACATTGGAGGGCTTTTTCTGGCAGTGAAATGTTAATGTCATTGGTGCAGGCAAATGGACACCTCCTGCTGATGGAGCTAAATGTTTCTCTGTAACCACAACATTTTAGATTCCTGATTTAAAGCGAGATACGTCTCGTCTCTTTCTGCAAAACTGCTCTCTGTCTGCCGATTGGCAGATGTTGTTCACTGGGACTGGCTCCTCCTTCCTCCTAAAAGACCTTCGGGAATGAAAACAGAAAAGACAGGGAGGAGAAGCCATTCTTGAGATGCCATCACAAGAAGGGCTTGAACTCTTCAACTGTGACCGTCAACGACCAGAAAAGCATTTGCGTCAGATTTTTAGTTCTTTTCCTTCCTTTGCTAACACAGTTTTAGGACACAAACACACCTTTGTCATATTTTCAAATCAATAAGCAGTGTGAGAAAATAGGTCTGGTCACAGAATACTATATCAGCCTTAAGATGTCCTTTTGAGATAACTCACTTTACTCTAAAATTAAAGATTCAGGCAATTCAGTCAGCATTATCTACAGCCTCTTTGAGCTTCAGGATCTGAATATTTTTACTAACCTTTAATATAAGCCTGTGTTGCGTAGTGTTGTCATTGACATCACTTCTTACAGACTCTGCCTCCAAGCAAGCCCCAAGAAAAATGTCATGTCGGTTTACTTTGTGCTTGACTCTACTAAAATATCTACACACGCCCTGCAACATACAGCAAGTGGTTCATAAAACAAACTTCCTAATCTGTATGCCTTTCTCATGTTCCACTGATATGTCCCACTTGAGTGCAGAAAGTCATGAGCTGAAAATAAAACCTATACACTTGAGTGATGCGCCAGTCCTGCCCGATTTGGTCCACAGTTTCCTGTTTGTTCTCATTTCTGTAGCGTGTCGATGGTGTTAAGCTCTGGAGGGGCTGTGCTTAACTATTGGTGGATCAAACTTCAACTCATTGATTAAGGCTTGAAATGTACTTCTTTATCCAAATAGAAGGCTAACCAAAGATCTAAAGGTGTTTGTCAGTATTATAACAATTATTATGGCCTTCTTGGGGGGCTTAAAACACAGTTCTTGTTAAAGTGTCCCCAAAGATTCACAATGAACAAGCCAGTCTACATTCACACACAGCTTTCAGGGAAAGTTGAGGTTGGCATCTCCTGGGGCCATATGTCGGGGTCAGAGGAACAGTGTAAGTGCTGGGCCAGGGGCAGAGTGACGTACAGCCCTGTGGAAGCAGTTGGTCTTGGGAGAAGAAAGAGCCTTCAGTCTGGAGGACACACAGACAGCTGGAAGCTCTTTGTTGCTCTGTGAACAGCCTGCTGCACACCATGCAGGGTGGTGAGACACTATGTTTATACTAGAAAACAAAACCTTCTATACAGTATCTGTCATGTTACTGCATAATTTTCTTTGTTTAACACTCTATTTAAAGACATATTTGAAAGGACACATCACTTTGAGATTAATGAACTATCTAGACTTTTGAAGACGGTGTTCTGGCTTTCAGTCGTATCTATGATGGTACATCATGAAGCAACTCCTTTTGACTTCTAATCTGAAGTTAGCAAAGTTTTTTCCTAAAGACAAACAGGAAGTGAGAAAGCTGAATGGTGTTGTGCTTCATTAAGTCAACTGGCAAAGGATCCATCAAATTTACTAGATAAATTCCCCTTCCATCTACAGGTATTTTTGTGATACACTGCAAATGTTTTGCATGTTATGGAGCAGATCTTGTGGCATCAATCGAAAATATATTAGTCTGTGGCTATGCTTTACTAAGTTGCAGTCCATGGATTACCACCAGTTGGGAAGATGATAAACTTGTGGTCATTGGTTATGAGTGGTAATTTGGGCCTATAATACATATATAAAATGGTGAATTACAATGTTTTAACTGGGCTTAATTAACAACAAAGAAAGACCGGTACGCCCTTCATCAGCAGCAAAATCATATTATTGTTACCCAAAAAACTGCAAATCTCACAAAAATGTACAAGTCTGCATACTCTGTGGTCTTACTAAAAAAAAAACAATTTAGTTCAGAACAAGATGATCTCATTGTTCCCTGCAATCTCTTGTGATTAAGAACAATGTCTTAATTAGAGTAATTAAAAAGTAAATGGACTGTACCTGTACGGCACGTTTCTAGTCATGTTGACCACTCAAAGCGCTTTGACTCTACACGCCACATTCACACACACATTTATGCAGCACTTATTTTGGAAGATACTGAGGGTTCTAACCCACGACACACATTCATACCCTGAGAGACACACCAGAAGTCAATGTGGGGTTCAGAGTCTTGCCCAAGGGCACTTCAGCATGTAGTCAGGAGAAGCCTGGAATGAATCTACTGACTTTCCGGTTTGCAGGCAACTGTCAACCACCCAAAAGTAAAAGACAGTACATGTGTGAACTTAAGGCCTGTGGCTGGGAAACAAGAACTACATGCAGACACAAGTTGTGGATGCAATTGCACCACACGGCCATGACTTAATTATCCTGTTCCCAACCGTTAGTAATCCATGGCAATGACTAATTAACACATGGCCATGTGATAATCTCATTCCCACATATAAGTAAACTGTGGCCGCACCATAAAATATAGTATCTTCTGATCACCAGACAGGCTTGATGGCATAGCTGTGACTAACTGGTTCAATATTCTGTCAGCTAAATTTACGGTCGGTTAGGCTTTTTATTTTAAGGGAATTTCATATTTGCTGAGTACTGAATGCTACTAATTAAAGTAAAGAAAAAAAGCTTGCATGATAAACCTGCTGTACGTGATCTTACAGTATGTTGTTCTACTCTGTTCATGAAAATCTCCACATACTGTAGCTTTTATGCTTCCTGTTGTATCATTAGCCTACATTCCATTCACAGTGGGCTTTTACCTATAACATACAATTAGATTTAACTCTTTAGGGAAGGATCATTCTGACCCAGACAACTGTGTTTTACCACATTTGAGATATATTTCATGCAATTCATTCCTTGGCAACCCACAGGACACCTCCCCACAGGGCTGTCTTGGCTTCCCTCTGAAGTCACTGCGAGGCTTACATCAACCACAGAGCAAGACATCCAGCCAGTCCTCCCCCTGTGAGAAACATGCTGCAGTCAACCTGTTTTGTTGTTCCCACTGGCTGGAGCAGTATTGTCATGGAAATCTCTTGTTTTGTTTTGTGCGTGTGAGCTTGTATATGTGTCTGAAATACCCTGCAGTGGGGTGGGACAGACTAGAGAGAGTCAAGAACAACACAGTTTTGATCTAATGTTGCCACACACCCTTTTTTTTTTTCGTTCCTGTTTCTTCAACCTCACCTCATTGTCTTTCCCTCTTTCGGCGCCCATCTCTGTCCCCCTTTTTTTCCATTTCAGTGGACTCAAAGAAAGAGAGAACAAGAGTGCGGATCAGTCAGGCAGGAAATCACCAGGGTGGGACCCCATCCATCCCTTAGGGGGTCAAATATTTCAGATCTGGCCTGTTAGTGCATCAACCACCTGATAGGGTGGAGTTTCCATAGGCTGACGCTTGCAACAAGAAGAAAACTGCATCAGTCTGAATGTATGCATGCAAAAAAAAGCTTTTTTATTTAAAATAGCGGGGGAATGTTGGTAGGAGATAATTTTAACCAACTGCAGTTCAACCCTTTTTTTTCTTCCAAAGTGAGTTTGTGATAAAGGCCTGAGAAGTTGAGCAGGGTTTTTGTTGTTTTTGGAGAATATAAGGTAATGAATTACAACTTGTTGTCCTGTGGTGGCCCTGACTGTGAAAGAGCTTGGTGAGGGTATGGTTAGATCTGCACAAGCTGGAGTTCAGTACACACACAGATGTGGTATGCAGGACCTGACTAGGAAGTTATTTTAAGGGAGAGCCCTTCTGGTAATTCACTCAGAGTCGTCTGAGAAACTGCTTTTTTTTACCAGTGTTGCCCAACAGGCCACCCCAGTATTGTGAAACACATGTATCACAGTTTCCCTCTCGACTACCTTCAGAATAGAATTGTAATGTTGTAATCAAGGTGTGAGAAAGGTACATTTGTAATTCAAGGGCTTTAAGAATATATGTCTATTTAACATTACAGTGTTGTTCGTCTTTACAAGTTTTGCCTCCAAAGTGTACACAAAATCGATTTTAAAAAAAGTATTTTAGCGTTATTAGTGGCAGTTTATCATCAAAAGGTAGCATTTTGCTGTTAGTTGCTACCTTAGTTTAGAAAAATTCTATGATATAATTGGATTAAAATTATTTGGAATTAAATATTTTTTTGGAGCTGTAACTAGTCTTTTGTGATGTTTTATAATGTTTTGCAAATTGCTGCACTAAATGGATGAGTCTTCCACTCCTCCATCCATGCCAGAATGACCCACTCCATGTCATTACTGAGCTCTCCATGTTCAATAAAATGAATGTACACATTTATTGATAGATGTAATACTATTATAAATGTGATAAGGTCTGCACTCTCTGAGTGCTTCTATGAAGGAGTGGCCTGCAGTCATTACTGGCAATGGTGATTACTGTAGGTCATTACATGGGCAGTTTCCTAATATCCTTGTCTCTTGAAAAGTCATCAGTTCAGGCCAAAGTACTGTTCAATTCTAAAGAACGCATACAGTCATGAACATCAAGTTGAGTTTCACAGGAGTGTACTTGCTCCGGCCATTTTTTTAAAGATGCATCAGTAGTGACTTCTGTAGACTTATGGCAGCCTGCTATCCAAGAATACAATGCAGCATAACATTGATCACATTCAAAATATGGCAGAGATATTATATAAAAACAATATATAGTATACTAAGTAAAAATTTACATTTTTACTGTTCCAACTCTGTAAATACTGAAAAAGGAAACGGACAAACTTTTAAATGTATGCCACTAGCATAAATACCCATATCCCAACACCTGGCTGGCTTGTTGCTCCCCTGTCTCTCTCCTCGGCTCCCCAATAAAAAAAACAGGCCCAGCTCATTTAATATTTGTTATTTGGTGGTTTTCCTGCAGATTGTTCAGTTTGTTGTTGTTAAATAATAATCTTTAAAGTAACGAAGTACTTATCTGTTCCAAATACATAATACATACTGAACTGGTGTGTAATATGTGTCATTGCTTAAATTTTTTCATCAAAATAATAAATTTTTTCTGCTCTCCTTCTGAACGGCAAGTTAAACTTTTACTACCCCAAAGCGGCGAGCATTACACCACTGCATCCGATGCTTTGCATTGCACTTAGTAATGTACGGCATGGATGCAGCTGCTCGGCCATGGAAACCCATTCCACGAAACTCTCTGCACACTGTTTCTGAGCTAATCTGAAGGCCACATGAAGTTTGAAGGTCTGTAGCGATTGACTGCAGAAATTTGGTGAACTTGTTGCACAATGCAGCTCCGTAACCGTTGACCCCACTCGTCAATTTATGGAGGAATTCACTGAGCTGAGCGACCCATTCTTTCACAAATGTTTGTACAAGTAGTCTGCATATGTAGGT
>JAVQJG010082628.1:0-10594 GCA_036024015.1 Craterocephalus amniculus | reverse complement strand
CGCTCTTTCTCTGCCGGGTTAATTTTTGGAACGTCCAGACTCCGATCAGCCAGTAACAGCGTTCCCCTAGTGATCCGGAGTCAAATTATGAAAGTTAAACCCCTTAGCCAAGAAAAAGCGTCACACAAAAGCTAAAAAGAAAATAGCCGCTATCGCTAACTAAGCTAGCCGGACATGAAATCGGGTATAGTCCCTTTAAGGTTGATTTGTAATCATTTGAGAAAATGTAAAACTAACCTGTTTGCTACATCCAATAAAATATGTCAACACTAGTGAAGGATAAATGATTACTTTAAAGGAACTATACCTGATATTATTTTAATCTTTCTAAGAAAAATGGTTTTCTACGTGGTATAGTATGTGGTAAAAGGGGTAATTTCATTACAATTGACGACTCATTGATTGCGCATGTGTACAAGTTCAGGGCATTTTAGTTGACAAAAGCGGCTAGTTTTTTTAGCATTGGCGTGACGCGCTTTCTCTGCCTGGTTAATTTTTGGAACGTCCAGACTCTGATCAGCCAGTAATAGCGTTCCCTTAGTGATCCGGAGTCAAATTATGAAAGTTAAACCCCTTAGCGAAGAAAACGCGTCACACAAAAGCTAAAAAAAAAATAGCCGCTATCGCTAACTTAGCTAGCCGGACGTGAAATCTGGTATAGTCCCTTTAAAGATATGGATTATTGTAATAATGGATAATCATTAAGGGACACTATACATATATGAGAGATGTAAAAAAAATATTGTTGGCCTTTGAGAGGGTTTCTAATTATTCGAGCTGTCTTAGACTACAGTAAGTCAACTAATATGACAAGTGAGCTATATAGTTGTTAGATAGAAAGAAATCTGTCAACAAGGATAATTTTAAAAAACAGACATTAACAAAGACTATGAATATCATGTGTGTAAAATAAAGTTTATTGTGAATCCTTAGTTTAATGTACAGTAACGAGTCTCGTGTAAAACGTCAGAAGCTGATTTCTAACTAGCTAGGCTAAAATATATTAGCCCATTTAGCCACATTACCAGAATAATTATTATACTGTTCATCATATTCTTCTCTGTTTATTCTTTTCTTCTATCTTTTCATCAAACTAAATCTACAGAGGCCAATTGTGAAGAAAATCAAATTTTCAAAGTTTAACCTGCATAAAAACATCTCGGTGAACAAACAATTCAAAGGTGCAACAGTGTCATACATACTGTAGCCTAGCTACCCTGCTATAACTCTGCATCTCAGCTTGGCTGTGTCTCCGATATAATTCTGAAAAAACAATGTCTGAGGTTAATGAGATATTTAGGCTACCCCTCTCACCCAGCAAAATTAAACCATGTAGACAGTTAATCAGAAACAATCGGTCAGGGAGTAAGCTAACTTGAGGTCCCAGTCTTCCTCCAGTTAGCTTTATTTAAACTTGAAGCTGACGTGCAAAGCCACAGTGATATGGACTTCACATGTTTCTGTTCTCTCCTTATACTTTTGTGTAGTGCATCTTCTACCGGCCACCAAGGCTAAAGAGAGCCTGTGGAGTTTGTTTGAAGGTAAGTTGTGATATTTTTAGTATATTTTGGTGTTTGCACATTTGTGGTGGACTTGGCAAAAATAGCCTGACCCTAAGGATATACTAGAATGTCTTAAAATAGCTCAGCAGATCCCACTTTTTTTCCTTCTTTAAAATTCTTGCACACAGTGAAATAAATCTGGTTGTTTTGCTGTTGCATGTCCACATGTTTGTGTGTTTTAGATGTGTACCTGTGTGCGGTGTTGATCTGCTCAGTGGGTCTGCTGTGCATGTGCATGTTCACCGTGACAGTAACCTGCCAGTTCATACAGAGGAAGCAAAGGCTTAAAGGTCAGCAGACACACAGATTTTGTTATTATTTCCTTTTCTGTATTAACCAACACTTTAACTACAAGTTTTATATCTCTGCAGATAATTACCACTTGGTTAAAAGCCCACAAAACAGGTAACTATTTTTGAGCTGGACACTTTAATCCCTGCTAATCTTTTTGTTGGCAGCTGTGATAAAAGCACTGCATGCACTGAATATCTGGTAATCTGCTTTGATTCCAGCTCAGGGGAGACAGTCACCAGCGTAGTCAGTGTCTCTCCTGCTCTACCAAAGAAGGAGAGGAGGTACAGAAAGAAAAGGAGTCGAGACTACCAGGAGGAGAAACCACCAGAGATACCAGCAAAGGGTAAACACAAGTTTGTGGTGCACATACACATGCCTGAGTTTCTTAAATCTATCTATGCATTTACAGTTTGCTACACTTTTAAAAGAAAATTAAAGAAGCAATACAACCCAAATCAGAAAATGCTGGGATTGTATGAAGAATTAAAATTATTCATGTATCTCCCTTCACTTCATTTCATTGACTGTTTACATTGATCCATTTTTACATCTCAGGCAGGTAACACATTAATAAAAGTTGAAACAAGGGCAGTTTAAGGATGAAAGGAGGTAGAACATTATATTCATTATACGCTTTATTCAACATGGTCTACATTTGTCAAAAAATGTGGGAAAAAACATTAACCATTTGAAAACATTGTTCCTGAGAACTAAAAGTTGGAACATATCTACATATTTCTCCTTCTACAGTGCAGAATATTGTTGATCTATTCAATTAATTTAGAGGGATTTCAATGTGTGGCAGGACGGACAGAGGGCCCGGGCAGGGATCAATCCCAAAACCTCCCGGGTGAAAGTCATGCGCGCTTGCCAGTCAGCCAAAGGGATATCCCTGTGACCAAGTAGCCAGGGCGCATGATCAGTCAGAGGCACACAGTGACAGGACCAACACACTGTCACAAATGTATAAGGGGTAAAAGAAAAAAGTCTAAGCTAGATCCCTGTCATCTTTGAGCCCTCAGCCAGAACTTCAGCAATAACTGTCAATCTCTAACAAACCCAGAGAATTATACAGACCTTTACTAACAGAGGACTTGTGATTCTATCTACAACATGATTGTGCTAAAGAAGAAAAAACATCAGCTATATTTACATGGAGCACTTTTGAACCAATCGGACGTTTAGTTAGAAAAAAAATGTGTTTTGTAAACATGTCAGATGATTTTATCAGCCTCAATTCGAAAGAAATTTCAATTAAAAAAAGATTGTTTGTTTAAAGTACTGCTGTCAGTTGATAAACATTTTTAATCATGATTAATCACATGAGGGTTTTGAGTTAATCCGTGATTAATTGCATATTAATCACATAATTTTTGAAAATCTTTTTTGAAATTTTTATTTGATCTATTTTAATAAATCATATGTTCTAACAGGATATGTGTCATAATATAATACTAATAAAAGCTGTTAGGAAGCCAAAATAGATTTGAAACAAATAATCAATCCTACCCAGAATGCATCACAGCGCTGCAGAGCATTCTGTGTGTCATGTTTTCTGTTTGTCACATTTCATTTTCTATTCCTGCAGTTTAAGGGAAGTTGCTTTAACGCATTCATAACACGTTAACATGAGAATAAGTGAGAATTTCATCAGCGAATATCGAACCAGTCACTTAATAAACACAAGAAAAAACATCCAGACTGTTATCGACAGCAAAGCTCTGTTATATGGAGTTATATCAGTGCATAAAGCTTATTACACGTTGGTGATTAAGCATCATGCAGAACCTGTCAAGACCACATCTTTTCAAGGGATGAGATGATACAATCATCTTCTAGACACATACACTATAACTGAGGAAGTAGTGCTGAACTGGTTTACCTGGAGTCCTGACTGGCCCTCAGTAGTAAATGTTGGATCATTCTGGAACTTGAACAGCAATGACAGACAACCCCACACTTTTGCACACATCAGGCAGAAAGAGACAAGATCTCTCCTGAACTCAGAGCCAAAACATATTTTAAGTGCTGTGAGAACTGGCAACATCAAATTTTCTGTTCCAATTTTCTTTTTTTGGGATATGTTTCAGAAGAGAAATACACAAATAGATGTATAATAACAAGTTAAATAAAGTGGACAGACGAAACATGGCATAAAAATGTGACATGTCTTGTGTTTGTACTGTCTTTTACGCAATAAATTACAGTATATTGGATTTTTTTTCTCACAGCTGAATTACAGCTTAGTCCATCACACTAACTTTTAGCTAAACAGTTGAATAGTTTTTACTTCCACACAGTCAGTGGTACTGGATTTCAGTATCAAAAGTCTAAGAAATTACCTGTTACACCCTGAATAATCCTGCACAATGCACATAAAGATGATGGTTGTAATAGTCTGAATTATTGGTTGTACAACTTCTCATTGTATTGTAACTCATTGTATTTCATCCATGCAGCTCCCATTGGAGATAAAACACGAAAGCCCAAACTTTTAAAACCACAACCAAGGAAAGTAATATTGGTGAGTACATCTGCTAAAACTATGACATGCACTGACAAGTTGTCTGAATATTTGTACACATGTAGCCTATGCCTGAATCTTCAAACCATTTCAAGTAAGACATAAGTCTCAATCCATCTTGACTGGTCCCCAAATGTAATGTACAGGAACTGACACATGACAGGAAATTCCCAGAAATTTGATACAAAAATGCTGCACAGAGTTTAAAGCTCAGAACTGGTGTTAGGGGGCATCCTTGCCTGCCCACATCTACCAAACCCTGAGAATTATACAGACCTTAAATCTCGAGCATCTTCAGCCCTGTAATTAGCTTAATGGAGTTTTTCATAAACTTTTTCTCAAGCTTCCTCGTCTCACCACTGACTCCATCTCCACAATCCTAATGTTTTCTTTTCCCTCCCTCCCTGCATCTGTAGCCGAGGATAGTGGAGGAGAATCTGACCTACGCAGAGCTGGATCTGATGAAGCCGATTCCAGAGACAAAGGCGTCGCGTAGCGGGACTGTGTACGCTCAGATACTGTTTGGAGAGCAGCAACTATGAGAGCAACACATAAACCACTAATAACTGTGCCTGGTGTAAAAAGTTGTGTCTATTTATATTAAGTTTTGTACTGTTTTGTATCTGAATGGTTTGTGAAGGAAAATGTGTACTTTCTCTAAAGTGTTACACAATTATACGTGTGATTTTATTCCAAGTATAACTGCATTTTATGAAAGGAACATACAGAAAGGACACTTTTTTATAATGTCGTATTGTTTAGGTTTTGTACCCAAGCTTAAATACTGTGTAGCCTAAACTGGAAGAGCCCAACGAATGACTCTTGTGGAGATTTAAGGCAAGGCAAGTTTATTTGTAGAGCACTTTCAGGTTCAAGACAATTCAAAGTGCTTTACATAAAACATTAAAAGCATGAATGCAAGAAGAATTACAATAAAATCATTTAAACACAAAATCATTAAAAGATTATAGAGATCATAGAGAAAAGGAATGTTTTGTAACCTGGACTAAAAAGTTTCTACATTTGGTGAGAGTTTAATCTCTACGGGCAGTTTGTTCCAAAAATCTAAGGCAAGATTTGTCCAGTCAGCAGCAGAACATCGGCAGACTTCATGGTCTTTCTGGGTACCCTGTTTATTCTGAATGATGTCTCTCCTGAAAAGTAGCCTCCAAAACGACGTCCCTCATCCTCATATTAAATATACACGTCTACAACACGTAAAAAAAAAAAAAAACAGTACCCATTTGATGCTGCTTAACGGTTCCTTGTCAAGGAAGAGAAGTTTATTATTTTAATTTGGAGTAAAAAAGGAACAAGCTGTTTAGTCCTGTTTTCAGTCTTTGGGAAGTTATTAAGCTAGACGACAACACTGCCCCTTTATGTGGGTTCCAGTTGTTTTCCTAGCTTTTTTTCTGAGGGTATTGTGCCCTCTAGCCTACCACCTGTAGTTCACTGTTGTCTTTACTCAACTTTTTTCTGAATATGTTCCACATCCACGTAGTTTCTAGTGTACATAGCACCGAGTTCTTGTTATTGATAATTTTGTAAGGTCAGGTCGTTAGTGAAATGTTACATCAGCATGTGTGATTAACCACAGAAGAAATGTCAACCAATACATTTACACTTAATTTTAAAGGGATACTGTGTGACTTTCGGCCTTTAGGGGGCTAAACCCGTAACTTCCCAAAGGCCACATGGCATTGTTGCAAAATTAAACCCTCTCTTTCTGGGCTAGTTCTCCATGTTCACCTCCTTACTTTTAATTTGAACTTTCATATAAAAAAGGCCCACAAAGTACAGCTCCCTTTGTTTTATAGCTGAAGAGTAAAGCTGCAGGACACATGATCAATGAGACATGGATCCGGTCGTGCAAAGTTGCATTTCGTGTTTTCTGTTTTTATTGTGCTGCCAAACACTTAATGGATCCCAGAAATCATCCATTATTACTCACCTTAAGCTGATATTTGGGTCTAAAGTTTAATTTGGGGGACAATTACAGGTTTAGGACGCCTAGTGGCCAAAAGTTGCATAGTATCCCTTTAAAACAAATATACACATAATTCTGCATGATAACAAAAACACTTCCATAGTTTGATTTATAAATGCGAGCAGATCCAAACTCAAGGGAACAGATTTTATTAAGGGGTGTCAGCGTAAATTAAATCTGTTCTTTATGTATGTGAACTGATATATAACCAAATGTTAATAACATATCCTGTGTTCCTAGTATTATGTGCTTGACTACATCTGTGTTTAGTCTGGCGATATTGTTAAGCTGGAGTTTATAATGACCTCACCATCACAGAGTTGATACTAAACCAGCAATTAGCCCCCGACCTTCCCCAGAGGAAAGTAAATTAGACCACAAGTCCTTTCATCTGGTGCCAACATCAACTTAACAAGCTGTTTGCAACACATATGCTTATATACACATGCATACAAAGGGGAGTTGCAGAAAGGCTGAACGCAGTCCCAGGAAAAGCACATAGGACAGAATAAGACCTACGACTGCTCCGCTTCACATTAATGTCAGTCACAATTTACTTACAATCTTGGGCTGATTTTACTGATTAGGAACCAGAGGCCATATTGGCTGTTATCCTGCATAGCTTTGCTATGGTCTCCTTACTCTTTCTCTTTTCCATGAATCTGAGTGTGAAAGCACTTTGGACTACTTTTTTCTTTTTCCCTTTAATGATTCGTTGGACTCGGGGATGGAAAAGCAAAGGAAAGTTTTTTTTTCTTCTTATAAAACAACAACAAAAAAAGGAAAGTTGAAACCCAGACACAAAGGCACCCGATATCCCCCTCCGCCTCCCCCTCCCAGTCCTAAATAACTGGCCGAAGCAGGAATTGATCCTTTTATAGTTTTTGTAACATTGACAGGGCTCGAATTTGAGTAGTCTAACCACTATCTGTAAAATGATGCAGGTGATGAGCATGAGCAGCGGGAAAATGTCTCTAACCAGAGAAATACCTTTGTTGATGACATTAAGGTAAAACTGTAACGTTTTAAATGTCTGAACAATAAAATACAGGACTGAGACTTCCAGCCACCACGGCATATGTTATTATATACTTGGGAATGTTTCGTTCCACTGACTGAATATTACATTACAATGTAAACCAAAATGAACTTATGCATTTGTCATTGTTCCCTCTTTTCCACTGTTGTTGTCTTGTGTTGTATGCCTTTGCAGGATGCATGATTCCAAAGTGAAATAAAATTGCTGAGAGACATTTTCTTTGTTGGGAACAAGTGTATTAAAAATGCCTTCAGACTGTGAATTGTAAAGTTTCTTCCAGACCAAATTGTCCTTGGTAATCCACTAACTGGAACCACGTGTGTGAATTATGCATCAGAGCTTTTCCCTTCTCATTTTCCCCTCTGCCTGCCCTCTGCTGACCTGGATTCATCAACATTCCAGTACTTTCTGCTCATGTGTGTATATTTCAGCTGTACAGTGTGTATCAATAAATGAAATAAAGGTGGATTTAAAGGCCTTGTGTGAAACGTGGCGTCACTAAGGTGATATAAATGACTGATGATGCTAATTAACTCTAAAATATCAGATTTGTTTTTATTAAATGACATCTGTTTTCCAAAAACTGTTGGGACAATAAAACAGACTGAAAACTGAGGTGCATTTGCAAAGGGCCAGTTACAAGACTGAACTTAATAAAGGCATCAGAGTTGTAGGCTGTTAACACTTGTGGCCGTAAAGTGAACGCTTTGAAGAGCAATATCCTCCTCACAGGATATATATTTAATATTTTAAGTTAAACTTAACATATATTTAGATATATATGATGAAGAAAATTCAAATTTCAGGATTTACTTGTGGGTGCAAGTCAACAGGATGAATATGAAAGCTGTGTTGGGCCGCCTTCCTAAATACAACATCTGATATCTGCATTTTGTCCTGGACAAGACATAAAACAGCATTAGTCTCACCCTTTCTATGTTCTGAGTGAGGAAGTGATGTCGGGTCTGTACTGCCAACACTGTAAATCTTAAAGCCGTTGACATGACCATGTTTGGTGAAAACTGCAGCCATCTCTTGGAGGGAATCCGATTTTGGCGGAGATTACATAGTTCTAACAGCCGTGTTTCACTTTGTAAAATAAACACACACAGGTGTTTTCTGTTCATGTCTGACACTGCATCATATAAACAACAATGTAATATTTTCAAAACCAAACCATCATGTGATCATACAAGTTCTGATTATGTGAGGAAATTTGAAATGTAGGAATTTTGATGCGTGGAACATGGAATAGTTTTGCAATGTATTATATTAGTGCGAGAGACCAACAGACTCGTGCTTCAGAGTTTGATAAATGAGCTTCACTTTATCACTTTATCAGTACTGTGTAAAGGTTATTTTGAGTCAGAGCTTATTTAGGTTGGATTAAAGCATATTTGCACTGAAAACCTTAAACGACAGCAAAACAAAAAACAAAAAGAAATCTCTGCCTCCAAATCCCGTCACCTCCATGTTGACGTGAAAGTGTTGGAGCTGTTATAGGTGTCAGAACTCTTGTGGTGGCGAAAGAGTCGTAATGAGAGACGGAGAGGTTTAAAATAAGACGTCTCAAATGTTGGGTTTTGTTTACTCTGAGCCTCCAAATTATTTTCAAAAAGAAAAAGGGAGGCAGTCCTCTACATGTGAGAGACAGAAGGATCTCCAGAGGTCTTATAAAAATGTCTCACCCACAAAGAAAACACATGAATTTGACAGAAACTGGTCAGTAAAGGACTTGGTTTGGAGGGAAGTTGCCTGGTATAGCAATAAAAGGACAATAAGAAAAGAAAATAAAGTTTTAAATCGTGGAATTGGGTGGGACTTTTGGAAAGAAATGAGGACGGAGGCATGAGGAGGGAGGGAGGGCTTTGAAAGGAGGAGAGCGTAGGATGAAGGAGAAGCAGATAAACTCTGAGGTGTGGGACAGCTTGATGCAAGTGAGCTGCTGTTAAAGACACAAATGATGTCACCAGAAAAATGGCCAAACAGAGCCTGGTGTTAAATCTGCACCCAGTCGGTCTCACGCATGCCATCATGTCCTTCCATGAAAACACAATGCATAGTAAACAGTCCGTCTGCAGCCTATATATCCTGTGTGGTTACAGTAAAGCATAGCTACATCGGCCTCGGGGCAGAAAAACAAAATAATGAAAGACTTCGGGTTGCAGACATCACATGGAAGAGAAACTACATTATCCGTCCGCTGTCCACGATGGCGGCGTCCGCGTTCGCAACAACAACCAGCCGCCAAACCTCAAACCCAAAACCGTCCAGCTGGTTGGTTTCATAGAAAGATGCTGGACTCCTGCAGAGAAACAAACTGCTGCCCTAAAAATTCAGCCTGTCCCGAGGTTAACAAGGTCACTCAGAGTTCTCTTTTTTCCAAACTCCAGCTGGTTCAGAGCTACACATCATGAAGTATATGAGAGGCGCTGCTTATTTTTACAAGTTCTTAACCTACGACTTTACAGCTCGGTCTGATGCCGCAACAGGTCAGGAAATCTCCTGCGGGAGCCTCTCAGACCAGCAGTAAACCGGTGAGACGTTCCACCGTTTAGATTTAGTAGTGTGCAGCGAGGGCGGCTGTCATCTCTCGGTGCTGTGAGTCACTGTGTCGAGCTGCAGGTCGAGCAAGACAAATGAGAAGCAGACAGCCGGACTCAGGCTGGCCAGCTGGCCCTCTGCGGCCCTCGCTGGGCTACCCAAAATGATGACATCATGCCAGGCTCGGACTGGCAATCTGTGATTTTGGGCATTTGCCCGGTGGGCCGCCGTGCTTTTGGGCCGGCCCATTCTGAATTTCACCGGCCATGCGGTGAAATTCCTAAATATGTCAAGTGGCTACTCGCAGAATGAAAACATCTAAATGATACAATGTCAATCACTTGCGACGAGCACAATTTATACCTGTCACTTCGGGTATAAATATAGTAAAGACTACTTTTTATTAGTTAAGAAAAGATTATTCTTTTGTATCTGGTGGATTTCTATTAAAAGTTTTAGCAAAAAGAAACAATGGGTGTGTCTCATTCTAGGGTCTGCGTCTTTCTAAGGTCGCATCCTCAGCGGTCTATGGAGGCCAGGTCCTTCTGAGCATCCTCAGAAGGCTGCATAGCCGTTAGTAAATGGGACAGCCTGGCCTTCGGAGCACTTCCTGATTGCTGCACGACGTCATCAAGTTTGTTCCC
>JAVQJG010082622.1:0-30142 GCA_036024015.1 Craterocephalus amniculus | reverse complement strand
ATGCCACCTGCGTTAAGTTTTAAATGTGCGACGTCACTTTAAGCTAATGCATGTTAGCAATAGAGCAAAACTGCATGTGTGTGTGTGTGTGTGTGTGTGTGTGTGTGTGTGTGTGTGTGTGCGTGTGCGTGTGCGTGTGAGAGAGAGTACGTATAGACTGATATCTTTGGACTTTCTGCATCCTGTTTGCCTGAGGGAGTGTGGAGCCTCTAGCTGATTAGAGGAAGCTCCATATCAGATTCCACCCAACTCCCCCCCTCAGTGCTGCTTCCTTGGTTTACTATCTGTGTACTACAGCCTCCTCATCGTGGAGCTGTGCGGTAAATCTGCCCCCTGTCCAACAAGACTTACTACAGGAAGCCTGAGCTTTCCGATTTTACACAATGCTAGTGGTCAAACTTAAAACTCTTCAGACTAATGGGTCAGAAAATCTGAAGGTACTTCCCAAATGTTTGGGGGGGATTTCAGATTTTTGAATGATATTTAAGACTTTTATGCCGGTGGCCGGTGAACCCACATGCATGCTAACACACTCACACATGGATGCAACCAAACCTGAATTCTTCCGCCCAAATCCACTTATCTCATTTCCTCCGGTACACACATCCACAGGTGAAATGACTTCAGTGTAATGCAGCTCAGCGTCTGACCAGCTGCTCCCTCTCGCCTCTTTTGCTCTGCTTCCTGCTACACTCATTGTGATCATTTTGTTTTTTTGTAAACCTCGATCATATGTTTAGCAGTCTTACTTCATGGATGAAAGATGTTAAGTGGTTGTCCAATTTTTCTGTGTCCCATATTAAATTGACTGATGTGGTTTTGTCTCTCTTTTTGAGAGTTCTGAACATGAAGTTGTGAAACCACATGAAAGGCCGAGCCCACACAGCATGGTGAAAAATATCAAATAAGACCCGGTTCTTGCATGAAGCATGCTTCATTTAATTCCCAAACCAAAGATGATAGCAAATCTTTGTAATTTGCATGTCTTGTTCCTTCGGCAGGAGCAAGGAGGGGACAAAATGGGAGCGTGATTTTTGTGAGAGCAACTTTCTGGCTCTAAAAGTTGGGGAAGTTTTGTAAAATTAATAAATAAATCTGAAGTAATTTGTTTGATTTTTTTTAATATAACGGACAGAAAATATGAAGCAAATATTCATGATGTGCAATAATGCCCTATAAAAGTAGAAAGAAGAGTAAAGAATTTTTACAATTTTTTAACATCACTCCTCTATTTCATTAGACTTGTTTAATGATTTGGGGACTAAGAATACTAACGCTAACAGTTTTCTATCAGCAATCAGTGCATTTTCTTCTAAATACTTCTTATGTTTTAGCTGCTCGACGGTACCTGCTCATTATTGTTGTCCTGTTAAGCACACGCTTAACAAAGCTGCTGTTGTGTCACGCCTTATGACTTCTGACATTGTGCTGCTGTGTTGACCATGGCTGTGTTGCCACGACGGTCTGCATCAGTAGTACTATTTTACATATACAAGGCATTTATGTACTCTGATGGACCTTGATCCTTACACCTTTTGCTGATTACTTCTAAAGATTATCTCACCTTTGGCACATGAAAACCTGACATCAATTTTTCCTAAAAGCTGCTAAAATTTGGGCATATCTGACCACAGGACATGTTCCTGCTGTCTTTCCATCCGTCTGAGATGAGCTTGTGCCCAGACCGCTTGGTAAAAGAGTTTCAGGTTCCATTTTCTGGATGCAGCATGCTAACTATTTTCAGTGACAATGGTTTTCCAAGGTACTCACAAGCCAATGCAGCTATATTGATCTCTGTGGCATCATGGTTTCTCATCCCTGCATGAATGCTTGAAGGTCACAAGCAACTAGCAGCGGTTTCTATCCTTGGCTGTAATATTTCCCCAGACTTCCACTATTTTCAGTGATTTAAACTTTAGATATTGAAAGACCAAAGCACTAGCTGTGAGATACAGTAGCTGTCCCCTTTAGTCTTCCATGCAATTAAACAATCTGAACTTTCTTCATGGGGTGTATCCGTTCCTCACTTCAACTTGGCTTGTCTTTTTTTTCCCTACAGGCAATCAGCAGAGTCAAAATGTTGTTATCCTGTGGTCAAGGCTACAATTGAGTAGTTTTGCTCCATTTACAGACAAATAAATGGTGTTATGCTGAGCTAAAGTGAGTGTCAGGCTGCAGCATCAGGGGCCGTGCAGGCGTGCAGCATGTGATTGGAATATATGGCCCAGGCCGTGTGCTGGATGTTAGAGGTTTCATCAAGCTTGTGTAAATGTTTACCCAACCCACTGTTTCCATTTCAGCTTGCAGCCCAGCGTCACCTTACCACTTAGTGGTCCGTACATTTCAGTTCTGTCAACGCTGCCATCTCCTAGCTGGTGCAGACTGGAGATACAGCAGCAAAGGCCGATTAGCTGCATGAGCCTTTTTCAAAACACCGGCTTTGCGTCAGCATGACATGAGTAGATATTTACCTTTCCACGCTACATTACCTCATTTATAAATTAATGGTTGAGTTTACAATCTATCACAGTGCACTTTAATCATTAACAGGGAAAATTTGCATATCCTGTGCTTGTGTCCCATGGGAGAAATTATTTCTGACAGGACTTCTGGGAATATGACCTGTAGAATACAGGTAACTAACAACAGCAACTCCATATACAGAGGACCTATGGGAGATAAACATTTCCCTAAATAATTAAGGAAATCTTTTCAGACTATCATTTAAGTTAGTCCAGAAGACTTTGTAAAGTCTGAGAAAACAAACACAAAATTTGCATGCTGAGATATCCTGCTTCCTATTTGATTCCAAACGGTGAATTTCCTTCAAAGCCCTACACAAGACAGAATTGGGCTGATGATGATGTGAACACTTAAAAGCACAAAGTCACATTCGATGTTTCTATTTTCTCTGCTTCATCTGGTCGCATTTTTGTTTTTATCAGCTTTGGTCTATCTTAAGTTAAGTTCATCCTCAGCTCCATCCTCAGCTCCATATATGGATTTTAAAAGACAGCTTAGTCTATCAGACAGCTAAGCTTGTACTCACACAGCACATGTAAATCAAGACAATTCTGGAGCCGTGAGAGACAAGAGTTGCAATCTGTGATCCTTCAACCACAGCTAAGGGCTTTGCTTCAAATGATTCATCACATGATGATTAGTTGTGGCCTGGCTGGTATCTTTCCCTGACTAACTCTGGCCCTGTTGGGAGCTATTTTGGACATGCGCAGGCACTTGCCGCGACCCAAAGCTTCAGATGTGGAGTAAAGATGAGTGTAGTGTCTCTCAGCAATCTGACCAAACCTGCAAACCAGATGAGCTGCAATGCAGGCTCAAAGTGTGTGTGTGGGAGAGGGGTGGTTTGTGGATGCTATATGCAAGTGATTGCAATCCCCTTACAGATACTATGCAGACTCATAATGTCACCACGGGTACGCATTCACACAAGAGGAGGCTCAAAGTTCAGTTAACAGATTAAAATGAATTGGTTCACTTTCATTCATGGTCATTTAAGTAATAGCCTACTCAGTTACAAACTTTTCAAAAACTGATTCTATCTGTCTATCTGCAAGTCTTTACTCAATGTGCCATTTGAAACTGTTGACATTCTGTATTTTTGATGGATCAGTAATGGATTTCTTATCGATACTAAAAAAAAGAAGAAAAAAACAACAAAGGAACTAGAATCATTGTTTACTATGCTTAACATCACCTCACCCCAAAGAACATGTTTAATGAAGACAGTTTTATTGTGCTTATGGATAACACTGGATGTGTGTGTATGGTACAGCGCTGGATTGGATGTTTTTTCCAAAGAAACTGATGGATGACTGAGTGATTTCTTTTTTCCTTGGGTCTTCAAGAGAAGTATTTAATTCACATGGAATCAGTTATATAGGAGGCCGAAAACACTGACTTTGCACCATTTCATTAATGAGACATGTCTAACGAATGGCACAGTGCACATTATTCATCCTTTTAAAAGTCAAAAAAGTCAGGCTGTATGGTGATAATTACCTTAACTTTGGTTTTATCAAAGGAAGAGAGTCAGCCAGAATGCATCATTTATGGTGAGAAGCAGCTACAGTAATGAAAGCATGAAACCAAGCATGGTTTCAACATGGGACGGGCATGGTAGCTGCATGAAGGGTCCTCTGGGAAAATAGGTTGGGAACCACTGAGTGAAGTGTTGCAAATCCACATCAAAAGTTGAGTGCATCAAAAATTCTCACTGAACTACATATTATGCATTCTACTGTATGAAGGGAACTGTTAAAAGTAAAATTTCACTCTTGCTGCGTGACATATTGATACGATCCAGCTGAAAACTTACTAAAAAACAAACAAAACAAAAAAAAACTAACTTGTCATTACTATTGTTTTTATGTAATTATGCCAGCAGTAAAATTAATGCATCACTGTCTGGAATACATGTAAATACCCCTCCTAAGCAACTGGGGTCACTGTCTTTAGGGTAGACGGAGACCTGCAGCTTGTGTGGCCCCACTTTGTTTCTGCTCCTCTCTGTTGGTGGGTCGCTTTTAAAAGTCTCCTTTCCCTTAAACTAATACCCTGCAGCAAAGATAGGCTTCTGCTGTAATTCCCATGTGTAATTAAGGTTGTTTTGCAACTTAGATACATCGTAAAATAGGAAGGGGTTGGGGCTATATTAGGTGCGTGCTGTTTATCAAATGTCTGGATTTATTGCAGCGTGCTGTTCTACACGATGTTTCAGTAATGAAGGTTGAAAAAAATCATGTTTAGTAAAGTTAGGGGTACAGAGTGTGGTATGGATCTGGGATTAAAATAAGAAAAGACTTAGATGTTCTTACCAGGACAGCTCTGGCTGTGCAGAGCTGACAAACATCGAGGAGACCACTAAGACAGCAGTAGGTATAAAAATGTGTTGTAAGTTAGATTTCCTGCATTCTGTTCTGTTGAACTGGAGATAAACTGAGTGAAAGGGAAAGGGTGAAGTAAAAAATAGACTTGAATTGACACTGTTATATCAAGAAACCAGCAACCAGTGTTTCCTCATGTTAGTCATGTCCAGGAAGGAAAACTACACTGGAGCTACCTGACTATGCCTGTGTCAGACAGCATACTATAACTTTGGTGTGCAGATTGCAGCAGGCCTCTATAATTTATTAAGTGAAGGTAATAAAGAAAGGAAACTAAACATACACAACCCATTGTTTAGGGTTCTGATCCAGTTCCAGTACCCAAAATGTCAAAACTCTTATGTGGACATGGATATTAAAGTGTGAAATATCTTTAGTTTACTTTTAAATTGGTTGCATGATTCCAACATTAGTCACAAGCAAATAGAAGGTCAAGTTAATAAGTCTCATACAAAAGAAATCATTATGATTTTTTTAAAAAATATTTTTGTTTTCTTTAATCATAGCACAGCTTTGTTGAGGACAGTTGTGATACCACTGCATGAGACTGTAGTACACAGCTACACCTTTCCAGTTTTTGCCTATAACTGTGTTTGTATTTACATCAGATGACCATAGAGTTATTAGACTTCATTCACACCCAGTCAGAGTAATCTCTCTCTCTCTGCCTCTCTCTCTCTCCCTCCCTCCCTGACAGATGCTGACACGGATTCTACATGATAAATTAACAAACCTTGTGTAACAAACCAAAAAAGAAGAGAGACCAGCATTCCTGGAGGCTCATGGTTGGCTTGATGTGTAAGACCCCTAAGAAGTGAGTAATTAACTGCATTCAGAGAACTAAGGGGAGCTGCAGGGGTTCCGCTTTCTTGTAATGAGAAAGGCCCCCCTCCACTTCTACCTGCATCATGCTTAGCTCCTCCTGGCATGGCATCCTTTCCACGTTCTCCTTTTATCTCTTACCTTTTTTTAAAAATCCGATCATCTCTCAGACGCTTTATCTCTATTATTGCTACTTTCTCTGTCATTCACCCCAAAGGGTTTGTGTTTCATGTATCATTCTTACAGACACTGATCCCCCCCCCCCACCCTCATCTGCACTGCCCACTCCCTCCGTCCCATCACCCCCACACTCCTTTCCACATCCTCCTCATGTATCGCAGCCAACAGATCAAAAAGAGCCCTCTCATAAATACCAGCTTAGTTCATTTAATCAGCCAAATTGCAGCAGAATGCCGTGCCTAAGGGGGAGGCTTTTCTTTGTTGGGAAACATTGCTTAATGGCACCAAATCAGCCGCAGAGAGCCCACTGCTGTCTCATCGCCCCTGGCTGAACATCACCTGAGCTCATGTCTCCGTGTGGAAGGGATGCTAGTTAGACTCACTGCCATTACCTGCTGTAATCAAGCGGGGAATTTGTGACCTGTACTCCTGCTGATTATTTTTATCTAACATGGCGGCACATCTACACTAGCACAGTGAGCCTGAGACTTAAATCACCTGCTAGTCAATCTCCCCCCAGTCCCTCTCCAATTTCAACTTTCGCTCTCTTTCCATTATTTTTGAGGCAAAATGAGATTTCAGAAAAGCGTTCTGTATATAAAGGAGGAAATGAAAGCTGTTCCAAGAAGCAGGAGCTGTGTCTTTTTGAGGGGGATAATATATAAATAAAAAGCTTCTGAGCTTTTTCTCTGATTGCCTTTCTTGTTTCCTGTTTTCTGTGGACACTGTTTAAACCACAACTACGTTAGCGTGGGTCATTGTGCTGTAGCACAGCCTTTGTGATGGAGCAGGACTCAGCCAAGGACACACAGTAGTGGTTTATCAGCGAGGCTGATGTCCTCCGGTTCATAACCTTGGCTCATATCCGCTGCTGCTTCCCACTAACTGAATTGGCGCAGCAGCAGGGCTTCTCCGAGATTATCTCTGAGCAGGAGATGTAACGACACTGAAACATTAAAACAGCAAACATTGAAATTATACATTTAGAGTCTCCATTTCAAATGTAGATTTTTTTGTTTAGCCAAATCTTTCAGTGTGTGAAGCTGTTTAGTGTCTTTGTTTTGAGTTTTCAAGTCTTATGTGTGTAACAGGATCCCTTTTCTTTTGTGGAGCTTTGGCAGCCAAGTTGAGGTAGATTCCATCTTAATCCCAGGTTTTTCAACTCCAGTGTGCCGTTTGCTGTCCGATAAAGATCTTAATTCACTGGAAAATCACTTAATTACTTTGGCTTTTCTGCAAATCTGCCATCAGCAGTGCAGTCTCGTCCTCCATCCTTAAACCATTGGGGTAGAGTTTTTGTTGTTATTAGCCTGTGTTGGCAATCAATCTGGAGATCTGAGATTCTTCAAATGAGAAAAGCTCTGGTCAAGGTCTCGGCCATACAGACAATTAGGACAGAAGGCCATGGGAGACGGAGCACAAGGCGGCTGTAAATCTTGGCCACAGCCAAGTTTATGACAGTGGAGGATAATGCATGTCTAGAATGAGGGTGAGAGGATTAATATGGCTGTTTCTCGTAACTCTGGGGTCATTCCTCACCTCGGCTCCCACTGCATGGCCTTGGAATTCTCTGGTCCCGAGAGTATCTGGAGTGGAAGCTCCATTAATGGGTGACTCATTGTTTGTAGTTTGGCCCCACATGAAGCTTTAATGAAGACTGGATGATTATCAACTCGAGTATGTTTATTCTGCCCTCCATGTCCTTCAACATAAATGTCAACCAGGAGGTCCCCACTGTCTGAGACAACCCGTGGAACAACAGCGGTTTCCACTTTAGACCTGCTTAGTCTGAAAAATTGGAAAATATACAAGCATGACAAGTTTGTTTTTATTTAATATAACTTTCATTGGTACTTATTATTATTAATATTATATTCCTTCAGACTGCATGAGATGGGTAATACGAAGTTTAGACTTCTTATTTTTCTTACTTTCATAAAAGGAAGACACTACTTGGGATCTCAACTAAAGATCAGAAGATTGCACTTTGTCCCTTTTGCCCAATTTGGGAGTTCCTCTGAACCGTCACTAGCCCTCTCATCAGTGCTTGTTTTTTTTAGCTTCATCCCTTTCTTTACGCCCATTATCGTGATACACTGTCTTAAAAGAAGAGTTTTTTCTGACAATTTCTGAGCATAACTTCTGTTTCTGATCTCAGCTTTGCATGAGACGTAACTTATAACCATTATGTAACTATGTTAGTATTTTATTGCACTTATTTTGGTCATTTTTGGTTCGTTATTCTCCATGTTTTTGTTAAATTTTCTGAAACATAAGAGTGACCTAAATAAACAACATTTACTGTAGGGTCGCACAATATTTCTGTATTCTCTACAAATGTTATCATCAGTCAGGTAATCTCTCTCTGTAGTTAACACATATTAGGGCTGCACGATTATGGTCAAAATAATAATCACAATTTTTTTTTGCAATATTGTGATCATGATTATTAATCACGATCATTCATTGTGTCTGTTTTTTATTGCATCAAATATAAACACTGTGCTACAAATCTTAAAGAAAAGTGAAATTTTAAATTAAAAATGATGATAAATAATGCAAAAGAATGACTCAATACTTCAGCATTCAAAAGTACTAACTGAAAGCTGCAGAGAGAATCTCAAAGTGTAACTTAGGGAGGGAGGGGGAACAGCAGGAGCCGCTGCTCACGGAGAAAAAGTAAACTAAAAGTGAACTATACGAGTCTCCTGTAACAGCAAAAAAAGTCACCTCATTCGTCTCTGGTCGTCTTAAAAAATAAACTAAACAAAACCGCTGAAAACTCGCTAAATATAGCAACGACGTCGCTAAGTTAGCTAAACTGCTAGCTGCTGCTGTAGCGTGTGTGCACTCGCTTGTTGTCATTTAGGGAGCTTAATAAAGCCTGAAGCATGCGTCGCCCCCTCGTGGTTGGCAGACTGCTGGTTGAAAGCGTGTGTGATAAGAGACGCAGCAGCAGAGTTCATATTTTGAATGTTAATATTGTGATGATCAAGCTCATTTAATTGTGGCCACCAAAATCCTGATCACGATCAAAATTCGATTAATTGTGCAGCCCTAACACATATGTGATTTTAGTTTTCAAAGATGAGTCTGAACTTACTGTAAGCGCTAGTTTGATGTTTTAAGTCTGTCTGTTAAACAAGAAATGACAAGGTTCATTTTCGTCAAGAATAAGAAAACGAAAGCCTTTTATAGGAAGTTTACAAGGTATACACAGGTGTATGATGATGATGTTTTATTAGACTTAATTTAAAGATTTATTTAAATTTAAACTTTTACAATGTGATACTTAAATGTACCACAAAGCCTCCCGTTTTCAGTAGTTAATGCTTAAAGATGTTCAATTTAAAAACAGTGTTGCTTCCTAGAAATTAATTATCATGTGGCTTTACTGTCTCTGTGTGATTTTGACTGTGACTCGTCATTTGTTTGCGTGTGCGCTCACAGCTGCAGCCACCCAGCAGCTGATTTACAGAAGCCTGCCAGTGCAGCAGCTTAATCATTTCATGGTCAGCATTACAAGTTGTTGCTTTCTGGAGCAGCCTTCCTTTGATGTCTGAGGATTCATTGAACCAGCAGTGAAGTCCAAATTATGTGTCAATTGTTATTTTTGTGATGTAAATTTAATATAAAACTGAGATCTTTGATTGCTAGTCTTTGATATTTTTAAAAACTATGATGTTCGATCAAAAACATGAGCAGCTCTGATGAGCACCATTGTAAAAAAAAAAAGAAGAGAAAATCTCTTTGATTTGTTTTTTACCTCCTTGTCTGCTTCCATTCCTGCCTCGGGACACACCGCGCTCCTCTTAGTAGCTTCTCTTTGTTACCACTCGTCAACATACAAGCGATTATTAACCTCTTCGATTACCTCTCCCCGGTCCATATGTGGATTGCCATAATTGTTTAGCTCTGCACCACCGTTGCCCCGAGGGTTAATGACGAATCCTCAGATGTCTTTTCAGGATCCCAGGCCATCGTCTTCCTCCCAAGTTCTGCTGTAGATCTACATGTATCCCAACTGCACATGTTTGACTGGGAGTGGAAGATATTTGGGAGAGTGAGGAAATGAAACACTGTGGAAAAATAATCCAACATATCCTCAGGTCAAAGGTGAACAGAGAGCTGGGGACCCTCCAGTTCCTGGTAAAAACGACCCCCATCTCCATTCGGTCTCAGCCTGTCCGTCACCATCCTCCAGAGCTATGATTAGAAACCATAACCTCATGCTTCACTGTCACAATACGTCTACACCCATTTAGCAAGGAGAGCTAAATGACCTGCTTGCTGAACTGAGACTTCAGCTAGCCCCTCGTACCCTTCAGCCGGACAAAAGTGGGCACTTTGGTGGTCTAATCATCTTCGCCGACTGATTGTAGAGGCCCCCCATCTTTCCATGACATGTTAATCAGGTCGGTGTGGTGGACTGAGTTTAAACACAGAGCAGTTCTGCAGCTTTGATGCTGCCTCCACTCCAGGCCTGGCCAAGGTCACTGCTGATGACTTCTTTGATGTTACCTCACAGGTTAGTCCTCAGGGTGAAGATGTCAGTGTCAGTAATGGAATTATGTGACAGTAATTGCTGAGTACAGAGACCTAATGCTATGATTTGTGTAACGTTTTAGTGTTCTGTTTTTTTTATTTTCTTGCCTTTGGATCTGTTGCTTCGGTCATCCGATGATGTTACGCTGGGGTTTTACTGAGACTTTCCAGACAAATGGATCTTTTCTAGCTGCTCCTTAAGTCCACCATTGATTTTGTGGGCACCACAGCTTTTTGTGAAAAATGAGGGTCAGATCTGGAGATTTTAGATTAATTACCTCCCCCTCCTGTGGCTAAAGAACTACCAAAATGAGATACATGTTTCTCTAGTGACCTCATAAATAAGGCCATTACAGCAATCAAAGTGAAGTATGAAATAGGTGGATTTGCTTTAAAGAAACATTGCTGCAGGAAGTCTTTCATTAAGGACACAAATGAATCTTTGGAATGGGAGATTTTTATGCTGGCCAAGTGATCCTCACAGGATGGCAAATCGATCTGAATATCCACTGGTGTCATCACACAGTTAATGGTTATGAAGGAGCATAGTGAAAGGAAAAGTTTAACTTTTTCCTCCTTTTTCGTCTTTTAGTGAGTTAAAGCATTTCTACACCGCTTGGCCTTTTTAAGGAATGGAGGTTTTATGACCGCTTAAGGCGGGGGAAAAAGAAAAACTTACCATCCATGACTTTTACTCTCATCTTGTCAAAAGAATATTTATCATCTTCGGGCACAAACATCTCTGCTTAAACCCTTTGCCTGCAGTGACCTCATCAGCCGCAAGCCCATCCTACAAATCACTGCAAAATACTCAAAAGTGGCTGAAGTAATTCCTCCCCCAGATTTAGAAAAGTAGACTTTTGTCTCCCTGGTACGGGCCTGTTCATAACAGTGTTATGAGGAGATGCATTTAGGTATAAACCAGGTGTGTATTCTGAGGGGAATCACTTTTAACCAGCTCTTTATCACATTCAGTGTGTACTTTGCTATTTTATAATGTATTGGTTCGTTTTACTTGTTCAAATTCCCAACTTAGCTGCTCATGTTCACATATTTGTCTGTTTCTGTCATCAGATAGCAAAAGGAGCCTAATATTGTGATGGAAAAGCAGACTATTAAGGCTACTCCTCACCATAAGACCTAAGATGGCAACATGTAATTGTTAATTTTGTTCTTAGTATTAATGCAGGAGCAGCAAGGTTAAGCAGAAATTAGCCAACTTGTAGATATCAGTGTTCAGATTTTTGGTAGTTTGAATGTTTCTATATGGCGATAAAACGTTTTGAGTTGTTTGTGTCCACTGTTTGATCAGCCATCATTTTACATTTGGCCCTGCAGAGCACACTAAAATGCAACCACATCACATGCAGAGAATATTTATGTTGTTTTGAATTGATTCACAAGCTTCTCTTATCTTCACCTGTATTTCCTCAATCTGCACCTTTCATCCTCTTCTTAGACATCTTGAGTCTTCCTTTTCTCTTGTACCGATCATGCGTGTCAGGGCCCTAGAAGGGGATGAGAGGAGAAGAAAAAGGGGTTTGTAGGCCTGCAACTTGAAAAGATTCAGGGAAGCAGAGAAGAGGAAGAACAGGCGCCAGTATCTCGCTCTGAACGTCATGGCTGGGCTTTCAAGTGTTGCTCTGCACACATCCCTTTCAATCCCTGCAAGTAACCTCTGTGAGTGGTGCAAATATACAAGAATCCCCAAACCACCTTATTTTAAACATCCTCCACTCTTTGCACCTGCCGTTTACCCTTCCTCTGTTCCTCTTTCTTGTACATTTATGAGTCTACGTGTGCTCTCATTTCTCATTACTTCTCTCTTGAACCTTTTAGGATTACATCTGGTTACCAGATATATAAGGTATTCATCCCACCATCACCCCTTTATAAATCTTTGCCAATGTAAAGCTGTTAATTGAGAAAAATTATTGAATGTATTGTGTATTGTGTATAATGTAAATTATGTATTGTAAAAAAAAATATACACTTGATTCGGTGCTTTTACCTTGGCTTAGTAGCTATAGCATAGAAACTACACATAGCAACTCATTCTGTAAATTCCCCCACTTTACACGGACAGTCATATTCTGCATCCTATTCAATGCAAACAATTTGTTGATGGTCACATGCTAGTTAGCGTTTGCTTTTATTTATGTTAAATTAGCATATTTATTATCTATCAAAATTGTGTTTTGAACTGTCTCGAATTTTCTTAAAGCTCCATTTAAAGGACCGTTCAACCATAATTCCTCATTCCACAATAAATTGGGACACACTTCCAAGACTTTGATATAACATTTTCACAGACTGAACAATATTTTTATGTAAGAAGAACTTATTTACTCGTTGATCTGAAATGGGGCTAACTGGGACTTTAGCTGTGAGGCAGAGATAATTGCTACAAGATTCAAACCTATATAGATCTCTGAGATAAAAACATCCAAATGGATCCAAGCAAAAGAAACCACACACCTGTTTTTATTCTCTGAGCTCTCTCCAGCAGAAAACACCTGTCTGTGGTTAACTTGGGTCTTCTCACTGCATCTGACCTGATTCTTTTAAATTCAACTGCATTAGGCAAATGGATCTTCATCTCACTTTGGTGAAAATATGTTCTTGTCTAGTTGTACACGACCTCATCACACGTCTATGGTTGCACCTCGTGATGCTCTGCTGGAAACAAAACTTATGAGCTGCTGTATATGAAACACTGGGTGCTCCAGGGCAGTTTCAGTCAATGTCGGTGTACTTCAAAACAAGCCTGAAGCATGTAGTTCTGAGGTTCATGCACTCCTCCAGTATTGCTTAACACTACAGCTAAAAGCAGCTTTTCATGAACGCCCCCCTGATAAATGCGACTTCATGCAACACTGTTGGTAATAAGAACTAAATCACATTTCAGAGCCAAGCCTCATAGGGCATCATTATTACAGGATGTGCCTGCAGAGACAGAAGGTGAGACAATTCAGTTGCCTGCTCCGGTGTCTATAAATCCTCCCTCTCTTGATAGGGCTGGGGCCAGAGTTCAAGTGTTAAGAGACCACTACTGTCCCCACAGGGAATGTTGGGTAATGGAATGGGAGACTCAGGTCAGACAGAATGATTTGGGTGAAACCTCTGGCACCAGCTTAGATACGAACCACACTGAAGGTCTAATGTTCGATTTGGGGCCACAAGCAGCAGCAATAAGGGCCATTAAAACCCCATCAAACGACAAAGAGGGCTGTAAATCTAATCCCAACTCTGAGGCATGCACATGTACTGGCTGTAATTTGGTTACTCTTGAATAACTTGTTGTCTCTTTATATTAGTAATTATTACACATTATCATTTATTTAATTAAACAAATTTCGGAATACATTTAAAATATATTTATAGTTGTGCTAAAGATGCTCTAAAATAGCTTCATTAAAAATGTAGCTCTGGCTCTGTTGTGCTGTTTGCTCCTGCATGAAAAATGGAATATAAGCCAAAACTTGTTGCAGTATCAAAGGTATACACTTTCTTTGTATCTTTGCTTGGATCTGACAGCAACAGCAGCAGGACGGCTGTGTGCATGCTGCAAACCCAACTGGGCAGAGTTCGATCAAAAATGTGATGCTGTATGCATGTTTGTGAATTTGCGTCTATTCCTACATGTATTTTTTACTTAAGAAAAGTTTACATTTAGTTATTTTGTGCACCTTGATTTGAGACGCAGGGCCACACATCTGATTGGCCATTATTGCTAACTCAAAGTGTGGCTCCGTACAAAGACAATTCCCAGTGCACGTACCGTTCACTCCATTCAGTCATGTTGGGCATTCTGGAAAATGAGCCCTTTTTTACTGTTCTGCAAAGCATTAGATGACAAGATTGATGCCCTAGTTGTGTCTGGGCCATAAATATGAAGCAGGCTCCCAGACATGTTTCTATGCAAGCACACACTTACACACACACATTGACTCTCACTGGGATATGTATGAAGGCCCGGGTGTCACTTTGGCCGGCTTCACCTGTCACCTGTCAGTCTGTCAGTTTTTCTGACGGGGCCCCCGTCCCTTAACCTGCCAGCGTGAGGGCATGACAGGGGACAAAGCCGGAGTGACAGACATTGACAGGGAGGCGATCCCCGGCTGTACGCCACAGGCAGGGGGCTGCCTCTCCATGTGTCACCCTGAGTGACAGAGTGGAGTCCTGTGCCTGAGGTGGAAATGATGCAGCCAGTTGATAGAGGGCTTGTCCGGCGATGCTGGCTGTGTCTGAGTCGCACGCGCATGCATACAAATCAATGTAGGAGTAAATGCACGCTTAAATCCTTCACATAAAAAACACTCTTTACACATGAACACATCCATCTGCAAACAAGGTGTCGACACTTTTTAGCTGTGCTATATGATCTTTGCATAAAACATTCTTTCACTGAGGATGGCTACCGTAGACCATGTTCAGAGGAGAAAATACTCATTTTACTGGCTCTGTTAAAGGCAGCTGAGCATAAGAAGTAAATGAGATTTTATGTGTGACTGTAAAAAGGAGAGAGCATATATATAAAAGCTTTTATGAGTGTTGCTTAAATGGATTTCAGATCAATTAGATTTCAGCACACCACATCAAAACCTAAACAAATTTTGCTGTGGAAATTACATTGGATTTTTTTCCCCGTTGCTTTTTTTATTACGCACACAGAAAATACCCCACCCCCAGTTCAGGGCAGTTTCTTTTACCGCCTCCTAAATTGAATGGACCAGCATGAAAGCGTTTCTCCAAGAAGCTGGAGGTTAATAAAAGCAATATATAGCAAAGAGGAAAAGGTCAGAAAAATTTAAAAACGCATTCACAACTCTGATGGAAACAGGTCTTACAAGATCAAGGAGTTGTCTCCTATATCCCCTGTAGTTGTTGTCTATTGATATATCTTTGATATCTATCTCTACCTCCCCCAGGCATTACCAAACCCAATCAGGCTTGCAATGAGTAGCATCATCGCTGGATGAAATATTTCCCCCAGAGACCCTCCCCCTGTATCTGATCTCTGTGGGTTCAGGGTGCATAGGAGAGAAAGCAGCATCCACATAAAGAGCTTTTTAGAAGATCCGTAGAGTAGGAGGGTCACAAAGAAACCCCATACGAACATCATCAACAATATTTATGCTGCAAAGTTCAAAAGGAGGAAGATGTCATCTTTACATCCCAGTCTCCACTTCCTGGCTTTCAAAAGTTCAACTTTAAAGCTCTGAAAATGCGTTATTTCCTCTTCCAGACAAACTCTTTTCACTTTTTCATTGCTTCATATAGGCTCTGTTCATTCTTGTCTAACTCAGTAAGCTGAGTTGGACCCATATACACAGCAACCCTCAGTGGATGCTGAAAGCTTGGAGCAAGACTTGACTGAATGGAAATAACTGATAAAAATGTGCTTTTGAGGTAAAATAAAAACTTTAAGATTAAAGACAACTTCTTTTTAATAAACAAAGTAGATGAGCAATTAAAAGATAAGTTTACTGCACAATTAAAGCCAATCTAACTTGGTCTATTATCAGAGTTGCATTAATTGTGAGTGCGCTTGTTGGATTAAAAGGTCAAGAGATATGCATGGGGTCACAATTGGCCCGGACTTTGTTATGCATTGAATGGAGGGTAGAAGTAGCTTAAATGTTGGGCTCATCCATTAGGACCTCTAGAAATCTATCGGAAGTGACAAGCTAGGCCTCCTCTGTATCGCTTTAGGAACATATCTAAGCATTGCAGGGAACAGACGGGCGTGCACAGATAAGCATCTCAACCTGATCTAGACAAATTAGCCTGTGTTTACTTTGGGAAGCTTGCAGTGATGGATCAAAGACACCCGGGGCTTGTATCATTGGCTCCGAAGGTTGTCTCCTGTCTCTCTTGTTTATTCTCATCCTCCCAGACTCCTGCTCTCCCGGCCTTTTTCTGTCGTCTGGTTGGTTTTCGCTGCAAGTGACCTCAGGAGAACTCTGACCCCCAGCCTCAGGCCACACACCCTCAAAGCAGCCGTTTTCTTATGTTAAGATGAAATGGTGTGTATGGGTACATGTATGTGTGGGATAGCAGACTGTTCAGACAGGCCACATAAAAGGCCCTTTTCCTGTTAGAGGTTATCAGTACAGGGAACCTCAGTGGTTTGACATGAGCAGGTGGGAGCAGAATGAGGGGGTGCTGATGCTGGGTGGCTTATCTCCAGCCTTCCTGGTCCCAGAGGTCTGCGGAGAACCGAGAATCCTCCCTCTTCTGTGCCCACACAGGCTTACAGAGGCCTATCTAGACACTTCTTTTGTCCCATGTCTGCAGGAAAAAACATTACATTTAAGCATTTTTGCTTCTCTAACCCTCCCCCTTCACTTAGCCTTGCAGAGGGATGTCACTACTTGAGATTTAGGATTTTCTAAAATTATTCATTTCTGTTTTTTCATTAAAGTCATCTCTGAGGTCGATGTAACATCCTATGCTTCATTGTTTTAGTTAAGCTTGGTTAAGCAATGATTTATAATAATTTGAATCTTGTATCCAGCTGGATTTTACATACTGTCTTTATAATATTTTGATAAGTCATCCATTATTTTACATGTTTTCGCCTCTTATATATTAATCAGTTTGTCAATGAAGTTATATGACTTCGAATGATTGTTGCTAAAATAAAAAGGTGCACAGGAGATGGTCTTAATTTCCTGTAACACCCGTACACTTTTCTCCAGCGGAATATGTCCTGCCATCCAGATGACGACACAGTCTGCCCTTTAGCCTGCAGGCAACAGTAGCAAGTCTGAGAGACGGAGAGAGCAAAGTCATAAAACTGAAAGCCCCCCCCCTTCTGTTGCTTTCTGCCCTCTCTGATAAATGCAAGGCGCCGTTTACAGTAGAGGAAGCTGTGATTGTATGAGCTGTTGTTGTCTGCAGCGATGCTGACAGTTGCAGCCTGGAGGGAGCTGAGTCTGGCATGTTTGCTTTTTAGCTGTAAATCTGGTCAAAGTCGATTCAGCATAACTTTTAGGATGTCCGTTCAGTCATCACTGACAGAATATGACTGAGCAGCAGAAACCAAATTAACCACAAATCGTTGCTCCATCCCTTCTGTAACTCTGTTTTTAAAGTTAGTTACAGTTAGAGGGTTGTTCATAAATATAAACGATACCAGGGCTACCTTGCTCGTAGCTCAAATATTTGCTAACAAGTACCCTGGGAATGGAGGGAAACGTTAGTTTTGCAAAAGTAAACCAAAATATCTACCGCATAACATTTTGATGTTGTTATTGCACTAGAAAGATAACAGGAAATCTCTGGATTGCCACTGGTTATTATCCCAAACTCCACTTCAGAGAATGAAGTCCATGATAAGAGATGATCTTAAGCAAGTTTCTGAGATTTGAGGCGGGGGCTGACCCTCGGACAAACTCCAGAGAATAAAGGGGAAAGATAAATTTAAAGTGAAGATTTCAGTCAGTTTTTTCCAGGTTAAAGTTCAGATTTTTTTTCCCAGGTGATTGAGTTGTTTGTGTGTAAGATCATCTGCTATATAAAGAGAAAGTGAGACAGAGCTTTATTGTTTGCAAGAGTGATGAAATTGAGCTGGGAAGACTACAATGAGAACAAAGCCCTACAGTGTCTGGGCTCTTTTATTTCCTGGATTTGCTGGAATCATTTTTCCAGGTCTTCAAATCTCTCTTTCATATTTGAAAGTAGGACACCGAGTAATTGCTCTGATATAGGTTCAGTAAATGGTGAGAGAAATGATAATCTGTGAAGCATGGAAGAGACTTAACATAAATTTAAATAATCAAAAACATGCGCTTGGCTAAGACAATAAGCAGAAGATGAAATAACATGACACGAGTGGTAGCCTACTTAAGTTGTCATTTTTACTTTAAATGTTAATTTATTAAAGGATTGTCTGAATTGATGCACCTGGTGATTTAAGATGTTCACATGCTTTCCCACAGCTTGTTTAGATCAAGGTCAACCATCACATCACTGTCTCAGCTGGTCAGGAGCTTTATGCTGTCAAGTTTCATTTCTCATTCAGCAATCCTTCGCTTCATGACCCAAACCACAAGCAGAAGTGTCAACAAAAGGTGGCTGACTCCCAGCTCTCTGTGGTACCTTTGGGTCCTCGGGTCTCAGTCCTCTGGCAAAACAAGTGTCTCAGTTCTGATGGCTTCTGAAGTAAATCCCAGTGGAGTCAAAAGAAGGTTAAAGCCTGGGTCAAGAAAAAGGGCAAACGGTGAGGGGTTAGCTCAGTCCAACCTGGACACTTGTGAGCTCTCAGTCAAAGGCAACCAGATGTATCAGGCTTCAAAGCATCTCTGTGGGGTTGAAACCTGATCTTTTAACTTTGAATGTTCATAGTGGTTTTCCTTTTTCCCCCCAACAAAGTAACCCCTTCTCTGACATGTGGAAACAAAAATACGCAAACACCTTCCTCCGAACATTTTGATTGCCAAGTTGTCGAGAAGTGTGGCATAATGGCTGCTCGGTTGAAGGGGCCCTCTCCGCCCATAATCTAAGGCCTCCTTTGAAAACAATGACAGTGATAAGAAATGTGTTCCTGTTTGCTCCCTTGCTGACCCCAGAACCGCCGCTGCCAGTAGGCACTGCAGCCCCTCCAGCGGCTGTGGTCATGTGCTCCATGTCGGGCTGAGCCGGTCCCCCTTGTTGAGGTGCTGTTACATGATGGGTAGTGGCAGTAATCAGCCTGATAGCGGGCCATTCCTGTCCAATTAGACCAAGATTTACCTGGTTTAGCTGACCCAGGCTGCACGTTTACCTCAACCAGTAAGCCATTGAGATATGCACACCACGTGGATCTTATGACAGCGTCAACTCTTTTCTTAATCCCCCACAGGGCATTTATGGGGCAAATTTAAATCTCTATCACTACATGTAGAGAGCATAATCCACCATAATCCAACCTTTCTTTGAGTCTTTGAGCGGTGCAACACTTTTATGGAAACAAGAACGCAAGTCTGACTTTGTTTTTCTTTGACAGAATGTACATTTTGCGGTCTGTGCCTGTGTTTGCAGTCCCTTTGTGCACCTATGTCATTAATAATTTCACTCTTTATTCCCCCATGTTCGCCTGTCAGTGACTTTAAAGGTTTTTGGCTAATAAGTCTCATTTCACTTCATTAACTTCTGGCTTGGGGGTCCATTCAGGCTTAGATGATATATTACAACGCACACACAAATGGGCATGTGTTGGCAAGAGTTTGCTCAGGCACATTTTCTCTCCTTACACCCCCACTTATACGCAGACTCTCCTGAGTGGCCTGAGGTGACGCAGTCTGCTCGGCTTGCACTGGTGTGGGGACACACACAGGAAGAAAATGAGAGTCTTGGTAATGTGCAGTAATGTTGGTAATTGATGCTGGTACTGTAGGAGTTCTCTTCAGGCACTGTTTGGAGTTTGATGCTTTGTTCTCTCCAAGCTGTGGGCCCCACTGTGTGACTACCACAGTCTCATACTGAAATCAAATTCAGCTTTTTTTCATGATCTACTTCAAAATTAAGCCCAAAGTTATTGCCAGTGAAATAATCTGTTACTAGTTTGAGAAGGTTTCTTTGGATGTGTAAAGCTTTATTGCATTAGTGCAGCTCCCTGCAGGGTACAATGAGCTTCCCCTTTTCTAGTTTGTATTTTTTGGCCGCCGGTTGTTATTGTTTGCCTTTTATCACCTTTTATGACTCGCAGTATTTTTTCATGTGGAACCAAGGGATATTGTTCACCACAGTAATCTGTAATCAGCAAACTAGATCTCCATTAAACCCACTTGTTTCCTTGATAAGTGTGGCTGCAGAAATGGAGCCGTGCCTAATGAACGGCTTGTTTTGCCTCAGAGAGGCTGTGCTCTTGATTTTTTTGGGTGGTTTGTGTTGCAACAAGGGAGGTGTTTTGAACAGATGAAACTGAGGCTGATGTTGGATTCCTCACTAAATCCACATATCAGAGCGAGTACCAGAATCGCATGACTCATGAACTGATTTACTGATAATAGCCTGGCCGAGTGTGTGTGTGTGTGTTCTCATCAAACTTATTTTAGATCCAGACTATGAGTGTTAAACAACAGCTCCTGAACCTGGTCCTGTGCAAGGGGCAGCATGACACACGTGCAGGACAGAAGATCTTTGTTTTATAAGTTTTATAATGAAAAAACAACTCTGCTAATGTGTTCTCATATGACTGTCTTTTGGGTGATTTCTTCAGGTAACGTGCAATAGTAATTCCCACGAAGATGAAGTAGTCTTTCTTCCTATTAAAGGCTATCTTGTGGTTTAGTTCTTCCTTAACGGTCTTTCTTAGGTGAATTTGGGTGCAGCCGATGGGTTTCTGAGATATTTACCTTCTTTATACCTTACTTCAAGCATTTGTTAAACTGCTAAGATTCACTTTTGTTGCCGCTACATTTGCAGTTTCGCTAATCAGACATTACTGGACGGGTTGGGCTGCTGTCCTCTGGTTTTCTCTGAAAAAACATCTTTTAGAGTAATTAACCATTTGAAGTTTCTACTGTTGCAATTGAATTTACTCTAACCAGTAACATATATTTTGATTTTGACACATGTTTCAGCGTACTTTTGAGACCATGATTATACATATAGTCTTTGTAGTTGTGAGGATATACCCTTTCTTTGGTATGTCATTTTGGACAGAAAGCAGAAAAAATTTGTGATTTGTGAAAAAGATGTTAAGAGATTTTTCTCAAATCTCATCTTCACTTAAAACTTGAATGTTATATATAAAGGCACAACAGAAACACCACCTCTTTTAAAAGAAAATATAGTTTAATTTTGGACTCTTTGCCAGGATAGAGGGCTGCAAATTATTTAGTCTACAGTTTGGCTCCTACAGTTCCTACAGTTGCTCATCAAAACAAGCTAAAGAATTTAAGAATAAATGTCTCGATTTATATTCTGTGACAGATTTTTACTCCTTCTGGCCCACTGGAAACCACAGGAGTTCTGAGTGGCAGCCGGGCGTGCTCAGATCATTGTTTCTTGAAGGAAAAAGGACTTTGCCAAAATTCTTGAGATGCTCCAGTTGTATTTATATTTCATTCCGTGGGATATAAAATATGAGACTGTCATCGAAGACAGCTTTATAATGTCAGTTGTAAACATAATCACGGCGTTGGTTCAGGCTAAATGAGTGCTACCAGTTCCCGCAGACAGTAACTCGCAGCAAAGTTTTGTAAACACTGAAATGTATTTTTTTCAGATTTCAGCTCACTGCTTTTACAAAAAATACAGCAACAAGGTAGTTTCTGAAATGGTAAATAAAACCCCTTTTCGGACAGTAATAATGGTAAACCACAAACCCGTTTCATGAAGCATATAGCCTCACTATGTGAAATTTGTTTTCAGACCAACAATATTGCAAATTGGTCTGCAAACCACTTTAAGATAAAGCAATAAAGCTTCCAATACAATTTCAGAAGTAATAATTCTGTTACGTTCACACATGAAGATTAGGAAAGGAAACTTTTCCTTTTTACAAGCCCTTAAAATGGCACTGTAAAAGCAGTTTTTTATTTATTATATTCTTTACTTGCAAATTAACTCTTTTCACTCTGACTTTATGTTTGCAAAAGTATTGGCTTTCGCCTTCAGCCGCATGCAGTTTTATTGCAATTTGTAAATATTAAAGTGTTCTTTTACAGGGTTAGTAGGTTCAAATGTGCCAAAAGCTCTGTTAGTGTGCTTTTCAGTGGCCTCTTTCCTCTCGTCTTCAACTGCTTTTAACATCAGAGCGTAGTGTTACTCTGTTATTAGCATGTCTATAAAAAGTCCCTAACCTTCATGGTGCGCATGCATGACTGTGTAATTCTGCATGTATGTGTGAATTTGTGCCAGTGCTGCCAGAAATCTGAGAAATCCTTTAGCGTTGGAGGGGAGATTGTGATTGTTTTTACAAGGGGAGGAGAGAAGATTCTCCACATCCTACTTGTGCATTCTCATCCCTCCAAGTCAAGGGGAAGGAAAATTCTTGGGTATTTGCAGCATTTGCACTGAAAATATTTAAATAGCCATGCTTGTTAAAAGACAGCTGAGGTTGATTTAAGTAAATATTGCTGATGCAGATGGTTGCTGCTGATATGGTTTGGAGTGCCAGTCAGCTTCATCCCAAGCAGTTGTGATAGTTGACATCGGTCCAAGAGCTAATGTGCATCTTTGAACGAAGGACAGAGGGATGGCCGTGCTCCTGGATGAGATTAAAAATGAGATTTATAGGCAGATAAAAATAAAAAAAAGCGAAACTAAACTAAAGAGCCTCCACATGGTCCCACTGTGCTGTGGTTGGCACATAGCTAAATATAATCAAGTTTTAGAATGAAAGCCAATGGCTCCAAACTAATTTGATCCAGTTCTTGGAGCTCTGTCAGTGTAAAATGTGGAAGGTTTGCGAACAAAGTTTTGTAAGAAAGTCATGACGTGTTGGGATTCCTGAGAGGTGTAGCACATTTTGAAAATGATTGTAAATGCAGACGTTATGCTCCGGAGCTCTGTGAGACTCCGGTGGGTAGGCCACTGCTCAGCCTGACTCTGTGATATATGCGCTGCAGCTCAGGCCAATGTGTGAGGCCTACAGCACCAACGCTTGATTGCCACATGGAGGGAAAGAAATGGCTGTCAGCACTGATTTACATGATGAAGATATTTCATTTTGTTGTGAGCTCAGCAGGTCTGCGTGGTGCATTAGCTGAGCCGTTCCCTCACCCATCAGGTTTCCATTTCAGACGCAGCAAAAATCTTGCCCTCACATATGGCACGCTTCATACGGTGCCACATATTCCTGCACGTTTCAGGGATCTGGATTAGGCCTGAAGGGCCAATGTTTAATTTCACGGGGTTAAAACAGATGCGCCTTTTTAACCCTAACCTTTTGCTGCGCAGTAACACACGGCTGCACATGCTCAGCCGGACCTGACCAACCGTTTTAACTTCACATACTTGCATTGTGGTACCAACTGTGGGACATAAACACACACACTCATTAACCTGCTCTGATTTAACCCTTTGACTTTCCACCTGACTTCTGTCCTGCTGCATCCACCTACAACCTGCTCAACATACTCTGCACTCCAGGCATACTTGACCCCTGTGCATCTATTATCCCCTGGTAGTGTTAGGACACACACACACACACACATAGGCATGTTGGTGTGCATGAAATAAGAAAGTTCACAATAACGTTTGAGACAATAGTAAGTAATCTGATTGTTTTTAAATCAAAATGGAGCAAATTTCTGTACACTTTTGTTCTTATGCAACACTGGAGACAATCTAAAACACAAAATCTGGTATGCACCTCTGCTCTGTCTTATTTTCTTTTAAGGGTTAAAGTACTTATTTCAAAGTTTACAAGTCAGCGTTCTGAGGCATTTCTGTTTACAGTGGCCCATGTGGAACATGGCAGCTTGTTCTCATGGTGGGTTGTTGTTTAGAGTAGCATGTTCTGTTATTTGTCTGACCTCACCACATGTTATGTCTCACAATACTTTCTGAAACCAAGGGAGAGAAAAAAACATTTTTCTGAAGCAAATCTGATCTGATCACTCATGCTATATTCTGGCAAAGTAACTCGTCACATTTGCTCCAACTTTTATTGAAAAGAAGTGGAAATCATTTTGACTTTTTGCAAAGATTTATGGATTGGTTTGTTTTTTTAATGCCGTGCGTGTTACACATCCAGCAATTGCCTAAAGGAGCTCATAGTTTTGGATATTTGAACCCCCAAAAGTGTAATTTGTCTAAAAAGCTCTGATTACTGTTTGCAAATGAGATATAATGTTCATAAATCTGACTTAGATGATTGAGCACATATAGCATGTAATTATTCTTTTGTGGAGGACATCCAATGACAGTCACCTTTTTCCCAGTCTACAGATTTATATATATATAGGTTAATACACTGTATATGACTCCCCGAATGTTTTTAGCTGTTAATTATGTCATGCATTGAAAATCAACCAGGATAATTACAAGAGACCACAGTTACTACAATCCCAGAAGGTTATGTGCTTCAATGTTCAACAAACTTGTTTTTTCTCATACTGCTGTTGCTGATGCCGCTGCATACTTTCATCTGAGAAAAGAAAATCAAACATTGGAGTTCAACCAAACTGAACAAGGAGAAAGACCTTCTAGGGACACTGTGATATAGAGTGAGTTTTGTTTTTGTGGGTTGTATTAGAATGATCTGAAACTATTTATAACACAAAAGCATCAGTTTTTCACATGTTCAATTGTCTGCAAAATTACCCATCTCCTTCCATCAAAGAAAAGGCAAAATTGTTTATACTAATTCAAATAACTGGAGACTGAAAAAACTAATAGATATAAACTGCTAGTTAGACTTTAGACTTTCAAATATAGTGGCAATGTTTGCAAGTTAGCATAGCACTAAGGAGATCTCTGTTTTGAATTTTAAAAAGTATCTATTGCTTTTAATTTTCTCTGTTAATTATCATTTAACATTGTAATATTTTTTTTCTTTAACACAGGTGGATGAGGGTTTTTATTGAACTGTGTAGCAGCTTTGCAATCAGGAGTTATGTTTCACTCATCATTTAAAATCACAGCTTTGCTGGAGAGTCAACTATATGCAAGAACAGAAAATGTGAGCGCAGCCAGAATTAAAGAAAATAGATATTTACTTTAGCCACATTCGCTCTCATGGTGCAACATACTGTTGGGATTTTTTTCAATGATTGTGGCCAAGTTGCCAGTACAGACTCTCCTCAGTGTGGACGTTTTGAGGAAGGCTGCAGGTGACAAAACGTGTCAAAGTATGTCACAATGTCACACAACTTGTCTGAATAGCAAAAGAAAAAAGATCATATAACATGCATGCATTATTCTTTTATAATGCTCAATTCTGATGAAACCACACACACACACACATAAACATGATTTTCTGTATTTAAACTTAAAAGAATGCAGATGCAAATTTTTTGTTTGCATCACAGCTAAGACAGCATGACCCAATCTGTAAGTTCAGATCTAAGAAACAAACCGACAAACAAAAACAGAACAGAAATGGTTGGATTATCAAACGGGAGCCAAATTGGAGCACACGAGGAATAACAGATGAAAGTCTTGGCTTCTCTTTGTGACATTTTGGTGTTGGCAGAGGCAGCACTAAGAAGGAATAATGGCAGATGGCAGCTACTAATTCTAACACAGGTTATTTAAAGTTGCATAATGCAAGCTGCTAAGGGTGCATTATGGGAACATGTAAATCAAAGACCTGAACTTTTATGATTGTAATGAGCACTGTTTTCTATAGGAGAGGAAAAGTAATTTTCCATGGACATTTATTCCCCAAAAGCTATAAACTATACAGTACGGTATCCAAGGTATAGAGTTACAGTACCTTGATTTTATTTCTGATTTTCACTGAGTTAAAAGGCTTACAACAAAATAAATATCTCCCTTTATCTTAGCACATGTATGTGACGTAATATGGAATGTGGTTTTCTGTTTTCTCTGTTCTGAGATGTTGTGACTTAAGTGAACAGGCACCTATAGAAAGGTTTGACTGCAGAAAAACAGAGATGTCGCTCGCTCGCTCATAGTTCGCCACCATTTTCTTCACATTTAACGGTGTCTTACAAAGGGGGTATATTGCTTTTGAATGCAAAAAAAAAAGGGGAAAGAAGCTTTCTCCTTGAGGCAGGGGTCCCTGCAAGGATACGCACATAAACTAAAGTAAAGGATAAATCCCTTTTCTATATCTCCATCACATGCACAGGCACACAGAAGCCTCTCTCTTTTTACACACATATATTAACTTCTTTCCTTCTTATCCGTCCCATACTTGACAGACACATTGTAAATCATACTCAGACATACGCACACACAAACATGTGCTTTTGTGCACATAGACTCACACATCCAAACAACCCCCCAGTCGAAATGCCTCCTCTATACCAAGACCCAGGCAGAAAATAGGGGGTGGAATCAAAAGCGCTGAGTGAAAGAAAGAGGAGGGATGGGGTGGAAGAAACAACAACAACAATACAAACTGGGAAAGGAAGTGAGGCTGAAAAGAGAGAGATGTTTGCAAAAAGAGAACAAGGGTAAGGAATGGGAAGACCATGGAGAATGAGAAAAGGCAGCAAAGACTAGGCTGAAAATAGAAAAAATGTTTTTCTATTTTGTTGTTCTATTTGTTGTTCCTGCTTTGAGAGCAGTCTGACTCTTGAGTGCACCCATCAGTGGCGTGAAAATGTGCTTTGATGCATTTATTTCCTTCATGTGGGTGCAGGAGTTGTCTCTGCAGGAACCTTGCAAATTCACTGTGGCTGTATTGAGTTCACATGTACCCCAGGTGAACAGATCTTAATGAAAGTGTTACATATTTAAGCCACTATGTTCAAACAAACCTGCAGAAATAACATCAAAACCTCAATTTTATAATTAAATTTCCACCCATAACTTTGAGTTTCATTGCAGTTTGCATGTATTTGTGTCCGCGCACATTCTTTCTTATCTTTACACTTCTCTTTATATTGCATGGCTGAGGAGGCTCGCTCATGGGCCAGGGCGCTTTGTGAGGCCTTGTGAAAGGCTCTCTGAAAGGAGCCGCCAGTCCATGCCCAGCAGATTTAGGGGAGTGAGTTTAGGGGGTCAGCACGGTCACCCTGGGGATAAATGCCTCCCATTGTCGGTTCTAAGGAGATGCTCTCAGTAGGGAGTCTATAAAACCCCGGTGGCAACACTAACACCCACAACTCGGGGGCTCCCCAAGGGAACACCCTGGGACCCCCAGCCTGGGGCCGGTTTGCAATTTGTGGGGGAGAAAAACAGCTGGGGGGACCCACCCCCCGTCAGGCTGCAACTCTTCATCAACCTGCGAATTGTAACATGGTCAGCTTTGAACGGTTTGTATCTTCTCGTGGAGGTGTGTAACAGGTCAGCAAACAGGTGAATGAGAGTGTAAACATTCAGAAAACCACAGCAGAGAAAGGAAAACTGAAAAACTGTTGGGTTTTTTTTGTTGGAAGTTTGACTGATCTTTTTTTTTAAGTGCATAAGGGCTTGTTTTGTAGCGTGTATTTAGCATCCACACTTTAACCTAGACATAAAGATAGCATGTGTGGAGTGCATGTGCAGGAAGTAGAAGGGCAGCATCTCATGGGGTCTTTTGTGGAATGTCTCTTCTCGCCCTTTCTGGGATCCATGAGATGGGCAGACATGAAATCAAAGTGGAAAAGCTCCACAAAGGGGTGGAAGAAGGATGACTACACTCTGGATGGGGGTGTAAGGAAGAAAGGGAGGGGGACGGGTGGCTTGTCCCTGCACCCAAGGCCTCAAAAAAAAAGCACCGGGCCCCACAGTTCCATGAAAAGAGCCCTTATGAGGACCTGGCTGTTCTGCCTGCAGTGGATTAAAACCACAAACCCACAGGCTGCCAGCACAATATGTCTATGTCCTATTGTATCACTCACTCTCAGAGGACAGGCAGCCACTTCAGCAGGTTTTCCTTTGGTTACATTCACATTGTTTCTCTCATGCATCATGACACACTCTCAGTAGACACGCTCTGTACTTCTACCCGTTAAGGCTGCAACAGTCAGTGGTTTAACATGAACGGATGCAGTGGCTTAAACTGTAAATTATCTTTAAATGTCTCTCAAGCCTAAATGCCCAATGCAGGACTTTTGTGACTGTTGTGGTGCAAATTTGTTTAAAGTGCTGTCAAATGGACATGGATGTTACATCCTTAAGGTTCTGTGGGTTTTGGGATGGGCCATCCATGGATCTGACATGTTCCAGTTCATGCAGCTGCTCCTTGATTGTTTTGTGACTTGGACTTTAGAAGAAAGGACTACTACTTTCAGGGAGCATGTGAATTCTGTTGGACATTTCATTGTTATTGGAATATCTATAATTAACCAGGAGTGATGCTGCCAAATGAATCACCAGGAGCTACATGTATCAAAGTGTTATTTTAGATTGATTCATCATTTTAGATTGATTCTGTGTTTTAATGATATCTAATCACCGTTTTTTTTACATGTTTAGAGAAGCAGTTGTTAGCTATTACAATGCTGCAAACAAGACACGAGATATGTTTAGAGAAGCAGTTCCTAGCTATTATTATGCTGCAAACAAGATACGAGATGTTTAGAGAAGCAGCTCTTAGCTATTATTATGCTGCAAACAAGTGGAACAATAGATCATGATGTGCATGTTACTTTGGACTTAATCGCCATTTTTGAATGTAATTCTTATGTTGTATGTAAAGCGCTTTGAATTGTCTTGGACCTGAAAAGCGCTATATAAATAAACTTGCCTTGCCTTACACTTCAGATTTTCTGGTAGAGCATATTACTTAAACACTGGTTCTCCCTGTTTAATTCTTTGACTGGAAAGTAAAACTTAACCTTTATGATCTTAAGTCTTAGCAGATCAGATGTATGATGATGATTTCAGCTTTGCTAACTGATATCTGATTGTTCCTGACTGTCCTCACCCACGGTAAACTCAAAACAAGAGTCAAAAGAAGAACTGGCTGTTTGGTATTGAAAATTTGGTGAATTTTCAGTGGGTGCAACCCACAGTTTCTACTCTGCTGCTTATTCAATAAATGCATTTCCCTGACTAATTTTCCTGACTCAATTTAAAGGGGAAATAAACAGGCTTTACAACTAAGACTGATACAACAAAGAAATTTCTTTCTGTGCTAAATTTATTGGCATTGCAGACAATAGTCAATTCCAACAAATATCCAAAGCTACAGCATTAATGGTGTTTAAACTTCCGTGATCTCATGCATTTCAGTGGCACCAGCATGTCCTTATTCTTAAAGGAGGTGGCCGTTAGGTGGCGTACTGTGGAGCTATCTCAAACCAAAACAAAGCCTGTGTCAATCAATGCCTCTCTACCTCACCTCTCCCCCAACCGAAAAACCACGCTCCTCTTTTTTTTTTTTTTTAAAAAAAGGAAAAACTCCTCTTTGCCTCATAGATTTACTTAGTTATTAATTTTAAACAGAGAGCATGTTTAAAATTATGTAGGCCTAAAAACAGTATAATTATATATTTTTCTAAAACTAATGCAAATATGACTATTTCAAGATGGGGTGTTCTTGTGCAATACAAGCTCAGCTAAGAACCGCAGCTTATTCTAATTATTCATCGTTATGATCCAAAACACAATTTTTTTTTTATTTTGATGCAGCTTCTTAGAGCAGCAGCAGCCTGTCTGCAGTGGCAGGTAGCAGCGAGTGGCTACCGTCTGTGGAAGAGGAAAAAGAGACGTGGACGAGGTGGAATCCGCTCCGTGAGTCACGTACCACAAGAAGAGCAAACTGGAGTCCTTTTCGGTCTCGCCGCTCTCTCCACCTTGAGAATGCCAGACCAATATTAATCCCAGTTTTGTCCCTTTCCTTGAAAAATCACGTTGTTTCTTGGAGGTAATATTGGCTCCTCTTCGTCTTTGGTCGGACGCTTCCCACTTCTACCGCCTAGCTCTACCATCTTGAGTGCGCGCGCTGCGCTGTAACTCCGCCCTGTGGCGGTTCTTTATAAAGACGGGCGCGTGTGTGCGTGTTCGTACATGGACGTGCATGCACGCGCGGCCGGGCCGGCTAGTAAACACAGAGCTGGAGATCAACACACAGAGGCGCTGTGTGACGTCGCGCTATACTCCAGATGAAAATACACACCCGGTTCTTCACAAAA
>JAVQJG010082621.1:0-25867 GCA_036024015.1 Craterocephalus amniculus | reverse complement strand
TGATGAATAATAAAAACATTTAATTTTGTTTAAATGCTGTTCCTCATTTCTACTTGTCATTCAACAATTACAGCATCATAAGTTAACTAAACATTTAAAATAATAGACTCATACACTTTATCAAGAAAAAACATAAAACCACCTTGGGTCACATTGGCAATATTAGTAGTAATAATACACAATATAAATTAAATCTTTGCTGGCTGCTGATCCACTAAAACACTTACATGATGCTCCGATCAACACACACGCAGGAACGTTCGGACTGCGCGCCAGGATACAGGAGGCTAAGCTAATCAGCCCTACCCTGCATTAAAACTGGCCTGAAACTGTTAGCTTTGGTTGGAAACAACACTAAAACAAACTAAAACACATCACCGTTTTTTATCGCACGATAAGAGTCTTCAATTAACGCAGCGCGTTAACGGCCCAGCACTAATATTTATCACATTTTATTTTTAAAGCTTTATGTAACATTTGAAACACAAAACTAGTTAAGGCTAAGGCAACAGATGGATCTTTGAATCAAAAAGGTTACAGATCCCTGATCTATAACCATGTTTATACTTAGGCTAACATAAAAGGCCATTATCTTGTCATTCTCATCATTTCCTTCATTACACTAGTATCCAATTTTTTGTTTCAGTACTCCTGGAAGTGGACCCATGTTCAAAACAACCACAGTGGCTGTTGATGGAGAGAAATCAGAAGATGGTGACAACGTGACACTTGAAAACCCTGCTTTGATAGATGCTGCACAGGAGGAATTGCCAACAGAAAAAGTGGACCAGTCCTCCCCAAAGTCTGGCCCAACTATTAGTTTCTCTTTAGGAAAAAACACTTCCTCATCCCCGACCCCTAGTGGTGGATCCAAAATCAGCGTGTCATTCTCTTTCGCCAAGAAAGCCCCTGTAAAGCTGGAGACAGCGGCTGCTGTGTTTGCTGATCACGGTGAGGAGGCGATGGAGGAGGAGGAGAGCCAGGAGGAAGAGAAGGCTGGAGGACAAGAGGAGGCATCGGGGTGCAGCACAGACAGCCCAAGGGCGGGATCCGGAGGAGGCGAGGGAGGAGAGGGGGGTGGTGCTGCTGGGACAGAGGATGTGCAGCAGGCGGATGATGGAGGATTGAAGTCACTGACGTCCACTCTCAACAAACTAAAGATGATGATGAAAAAGGAGGAAGGATATGCCGGAAAGGAGCCTCAGTACTACCACTACGTTCCTCCAGCTCATTGCCGGGTGAAGCCGCACTTCCAGTTTTTGCTCTTTATGAAGGCTTCTGAGCAGTGTCAGAGCAAAGAGGAGGAGGACGAGGAGGAGGGGCAGGAGGAGAATAAGGCTGATGAAAGTGCAGCTCAGACTGAGTCCACGAACCCGGAGTGTAAAACGGAAAAGGAACAAAACGATGATGAGTCAGCGGCCGAGCCGGAGCCGACTCCTTCATCACCTAAAGTAATGACAGAGGAGGAAGCTTCTTCATGTGTGATGGACACATCTGCCCCTGAGCCCAAAGTTCCCACTGTTCCCACAGCTTCCACCGTGCCCACTTCTCCCAGTCAGAAAGCAGAGAGCACGCAAGACGCTCCGGATTCAAACACTGGACCTAAAATCCCCACTGGTCCCTTTTTCCCTGTCCTCAGCAAAGATGAGAGCACGACCCTGCAGTGGCCCACAGAGCTGCTGGAATTTACCAAAGCTCAGCCGTCGCTGTCCTACAGCTGCAACCCGCTTTACTTTGACTTCAAGCTGTCCAGAAACAAAGGAGCGCGCGGGGCGAAAGCCGCAAAGTCCCCGAAACCCGGCGGGGAGGCCGATGAGAAAGGACAGGAGGCAGCTGCATCCACAGCTGAAGCAGCAGCAGAACCCGAAACGAGCAGCGAGAGGGACAAGCCGGCTGTGAAGGGCGACGGCGAGCAGTCTGAAAGCGATGAGCAGAAGCCTGCGTCCAGCAGCAGCGGCGCAAAAAAGAAGAAGAAAAAGAAGAAGCATAAGAAGTCTTCAAAGCATTCGAAACGCAAAGGAAAAGAAAAAGGTGCGGCAGAGGATGCAGGAGGAGAGATGGGAGAGGCGGCGCAGGAAAAGCCCAAAAAGAAGAAGAAGCACAAACGGAAGAAGAGCAAAAACAAGGCGGCTGATCAGGACGAGGCGACGGACGAAAAGGAAAAAGTTAAACCAAAGTCTGAAGATAAAGCAGTTGCCTCCTCTGTTCAGGTCGCGTCGACCGGGGGGGCGTCTGCGGGAGCAGAGCAGGGGAAGAGGAAGCGCGCCGCTAAGGATGTGCCTTCCAAGTCCAGAGCCGAGGAAGGAGGGAGCGGGAAAAGCAACGACAAGGCCAACTCCTCCGAGGAGCCCAGCGGCAGCAAAAGACAGAAGACCGAGTCCAGCGTGTCTCAAAGTGCCTCCTGCTCCACCTCGGCCCAGAAGAGTCCCGGCCATGGTCGTCCGCCCAGCAGCGAGAGTGAAGAAGAAGGGGGCTCCAGCACCCAGCGCTCGCGCCATCACAGGTCCAGCCCGCGGGAGCAGCGGCGCCACCACAGCGAGGAGTCGGGCCGCTCCTGCAGTCGCTCATCCAGACGCGGAGAGAGACGAGGCAGCAGCCGGCGGCGCCACCGCGGCCAGACGTCCCGCAGCCGCTCCTACTCCAGCAGCTCCGAGCGCTCCTCTGCAGGAAGCAGCGCCTACAGCCGCCGCAGCCGCAGCTACTCGGACAGCTACAGTGACTACAGCACGGAGGGGCGCCGGCGGAGGCACTCCAAGCGCTCGTCAGACTCTGAGTACGAGCGAAGGGGCAGCCGAGGGCGCAGGCGGTCCCGAAGACATCAGTATTCCTCCTCGTCCTCAGAGGATTCCCGCTCGCGTTCGCGTTCGCGCAGCTACAGCCGGAGAAAGCGGCAACGGCGGCACCACCGCAGCAGCTCCAGGAGCTCCAGCAGCTGGAGCCGCAGCACCAGCGCAAGGTCCTGGAGGCGGAGCTACAGCCGGAGCCGCAGCTCGGCCAGCCGCTCCTCCAGCTCCAACAAAGGCTCTCCTCACAGACGGAGCGCCCGCGGGCGAGCGGACAGCGACTCGCATCGCCGGGACTTCAACCGCTCCCGCATCTACCGCTCGCAGTCGCCGCGCTCGTCGTCTTCACGAGGCCTTAACCGCAGCACCCATTCTTCCAGCCTGCAGGCGCTGAGGCATGGCGGGTCGCGGGACGCGGGCGAGCAGAAAAACACGCTCACCGCGCGGCAGCTGCTGGAGAAGGTCCAGTCCAAGAGGAGCTCAAACGATTCCACAGGAACAAAAGCTGGGATTAAAATTAAAGACCCACCACAGGGATACTTCGGTCCTAAACTACCCCCCACCCTGGGAAGCAAAGCCATGCTGCCGCTTTTCGGTAAGCTGCAGGCGGGGAAGAAACCCCTGATTCCCCTCACCAGACCTGATGACGGAGAGAAGTCAGGAGCGGGGAAGGGCTCTGAGGCGGACGGAGAGATTGTCCTGGTGGAGCCCATCAGGGAGTTTCCCCCTCCTCCGCCTCCTCCAGCTCCACCTGTGCAAAAGGTAGAGGAGGCTCCGCAGACCACAGTGATGGTAGAAGAGGCGCAGCAGCACCCTGCTGCAGAGGACCAGGCCGGCCAGGAGCCCCGGCCGCTGTTTGAGCAGGATCCCTCCATGATTATGGCCCAGTACCAGGGAGAGGCGGTGCAGGACCATTCACAGAACCCCATGATGGAGTCGCTCCTGCCCGACATGCAGCAGCAGCCCCCGATCCACGCATACCCCGGTTACCCGCCTCCCAACATGGAGGAAGATGGCTTGGAGGCGGAGGAAGAGGGCCTGGCCCCGTTGGAGAGTCAGCCCATTACTTTCACACCGGAGGAGATGGAGAAGTACAGCAAGCTGCAGCAGGCGGCGCAGCAGCACATCCAGCAGCAGCTTCTGGCCAAGCAGGTGAAAGCGTTTCCCTCTGCAGCCGCAGCGGCCGCCGCAGCCGCTGCAGCCGCCAACCTGGCCCCCGCCCCCCATCCGCCGGCGCTGCAGCAGATCCACATCCAGCAGCCGGCCGTGTCCGTGGCCTCCGGCACGTCCATTGCCACGATGCAGCACGCCATCCTGCAGCACCACGCCGCCACCGCCGCTGCCATGGGCATCCACCCAGCACATCCACACCATCCTCATCCTGCACATGCTCAGCTGGCCCAGGTGCATCACATTCCCCAGCACCACCTTACCCCCATCTCCCTGTCCCATTTAGGCCCTTCCCTTGGTCATTCTCTGGGACACTCGCTGGGACACGCAGGGCTGATTCCCGCCCACCCGACAGCCTTCCTCTCCGGTCAGCCCATACATATTATCCCTGCTTCCGCTCTCCATCACACTCCATTAGCCCTCCACCACATCCCCCACACGGCCCTCTACCCCACGCTCTTCACGCAGCGGCCCTCTCAGGCTGCGGCCGCAGCAGCCCTCCAGCTCCACCCCCTCCTGCACCCAATCTTTTCAGGACAGGACCTCCAGCACCCACCCAACCATGGCTCCTGAGCGAGGATGGAGGGGAAATGGGGTAATGACAGAAATGTACGCATGAACTGCCGTAGTTAAAGGATTTAGATAAAGTCAACATGAAGGCAGTGGGACAGGAAGCTTGTGTTAAAGCGTTCCTCTGCCAACGCAGACCGCGTTCGGTCCAAAATCAAACACTAACCTTTTCTTCTGGTTTGTTTTTTCAGGATTTTGTAAAAAATCTTTCAGGAAACTTCTTCCTGAAATTGGCATATATTCAGATGTAGGGTGTATTAACAACCTGATAAACCACTGGAGTTTTTCTGTTTTTCACATACTGAATCATTTTGGCAGCCAAAGAAAAATAATGAAGGCTAAGAAGCGCCATTTCTAACCCGTACGATGAAGCAAACCCGCTTCGACTTTGTAATGAGAGGTGCTCAGAGACGGACCGTTTACTTTCTCACACCGTTTATGTTCTGACTACCTGCTCTTTATTGGAATCTTGGTTTCAAAATCATTTGTAATGCAGTAACTTGTACATATATCAGTGTGTAATGTGAATAATCCCACCAGTTATGACCATATGGAATTATGGCTTTGATGTCTAAAACGACGACACTGTCACATGAGGATTCCTCTGAGTGAGGCAAAATGTGATATAGGGGTTTGAACATCCCTAATTCTGAGGCAAATCTCACGTTCCCCGTTTGAGGGCATGTGTGAATGAATTGCACTGAAATCTGTACATCAAGATGATGCTTTTCGCATCATGTAACAAGATTGTAGAATACTGCAATAATTGTATTTTTTGTTTTTAAATTATTTTCCAAAACGCTCTTCAAAAGAGGGGCTTTGTTTGGCTTTTTGTGTAATTTTGTAAATAAAAAGTGCTGTAGATTAACCTATTAACATGATAAAGGTTTGAGGCTGCTATGGGGGGTGGGGACAGCAGACAAAACGTTGGACAGAGGATGGACATGTGCGTTTAATAAAGGTTGTTTCTAAATCGTCCCAGCTGGGGTGGCAAATAAGTGAAATGTCAAAGTAGCAATTCTGTATTTTTAAAAAATATAACTGTTTCAGCAAATAAAATTTTGAGTTCATGTGTTTTTGTTTGTTTTTTAACCCCGCCATGGTGTTCATGTAAGATTTGTATGTGTGTAGAGAGTAGAAAACAGTAGATGGTGCCAGAGTCACGCCAGAAAGTACGAAATTTAACTGCTGGATGCACCAAAGTCACAATCGCACATAAAGCAGTTCAGAGCTGCAGAACCACTGAATAAACATGTACAAAGGTAATATTACATTCTTTATTGGAATTAAATCACTCACATAGTGAGACTTACATGATGCAGAAAGAAAGCACTTAATCAGAAAAAGGGCTGCTACTACAAATTATTTAAAAGCTAAACTTGACCAGATTTAGTTTAACCTAATGTCCAGTTAAAGATACACTTCTCTCAAACTAACCCAGGTAAACACAAATCCTGCAGTAAGCCTCACCTTCATAACATTTTTAATGAAATTGGAGGATTTTCTGCTTCATCTTTAGGACTTTTTTTGAGGATGTGAGCTTTGGTTTGAACTGTATTTTATTATATATGTACAAGTGTAGGCTCACATTTGACTGCAGAAGCCGTTCAACCTGCTTCAACATGTCAATTACAGATGTTCAATAAAGCAGTAAACAGTGAAAATGATGAACAAGAAGAACTATTCATTAGAGGAAAAAGCACAAGTTACAGTTTTTGCTGTGTTTTTTTGAGAAAAGTGGATGTCTGGAAGTACATCTGGAAAAGCAGCAGACTGGGTACAATACTGTTTTCTAATTAAGGTTTCATTCAACCTTAACATTTAGCAAACATCCACAATAAAATGGTGGAAAACCATTTCAGGAAAAAACGATAATGGCACCATTTATAAAAATGGCTTAATTCATATCATGTGGGATGACGTGCTGTAGAAATGTCCATGACTGACGGGTTGTGGGTGGATGGAGGTCAGCCCAGGTATCTGATCACCAGGAACATGAAGATGCAGGTCAACAACATCCCTCCAATCATGATTAATTTATCTTGGGTTGCTCGCCTTTCTATAAGTCTCATTACTGTGTTAGAAAGCCCCAGCATGTTAGCCACATCCAGCATCTTCTTATGGGTCCCCTGTGCGGAGATAAAACAACCCCAATGACCACCAGCAGCCAGAAAGACGACAAACTGGGATTACACGACCACAATGTTAATTATATACACCATTTTAATCTGATTTTGGGAGATTGCCATAACCCCTCCCTGGCACCCTGCTGTGCCATGAGAAATTTCTCATGGCTGGAAAACCAGCCAGCAAGCGCTGATCAGCAGTCACACCCTGATAAGAGGAGGCTTTAGGTCAAACCAGGAAGGCCATCTCCCTGGAAACAAGGACTCACCCTCTGGCTGAGAATACACTCACGAACAAAGAGACAATTGTGGTCAACACCAGAAACTGGGTCAGGAGACGCAATTAGAGTTACCCTTACATATTCATCTTTTTCTTTTAAAAAGTGTTTAACTGGAGAATCTATAACTCTCAGATGGAGAGACTTTATTGGTCTAACCTTCAGTGTAGATCTCTGATCTCTGAGGCCGTTGAGGATGCTGGAGCCGCTTCCCAGGAGGTCATCCATGCCTCTGTGTGCATTGTGCAAGTTGGAGTTGAACTGCAGGGTCTCATCGATGGGAATGGAGGTGTCTGCGTCCTACAAGATCAAAATTTTTTTAAGTATTCACCTTAAGAGTGAGAAATCTGGAAGCTACAATAGAATCAGCTGGGTTGTAAAACTTTACTTGACAACCTGACTTTGCTGAGGATACCGTGCGACATGCGACTCACATTTGTGGTGAAGGTGCGGCTCATGAGTTCCTCCCTTTCTCTATCCTGAGCCTCTCTGGCATAGCGTCTGTGCTGGAAGTTTTGTAGGCCAGTTCGCAGGTGTTGAACATCATACTTCAGCTGGTCCACTCGCCTGAGGGAAACAAAGAGCAAGACAAAATGTGTAATTTTCCCACAGCAGATGCGGAAACACGCAGGTCTTCCAAAAAGAAAAGAAAAATGAAAGGATGCTTTATTTTTTGTCTTTGTTGCCCATCTTTCTTTTACAGACAGTGCTATCAAATCTGATATTTTAGAAAGTGAAAGTGTTCGTCTCACTCATATAGTGAATTGTGTAGCTTGTATTAAAGAAAATGTTGGACATTCATAGCTGTTTTTGATTACAAGATTTCTTTGACCTCAGAAATGACTAGTCCACCACTTAGCTTTGCCCCCCCACACCCCCCTAGACTTGTTAAGATCACAGGAAAGCTGTGGGATGGGGTGAACAGTGTCTGCCTGAGGCCTGTTTACCCAGCTCAGGGATGAATCTCCACCCGATGCAGCAGGAATGCTGGTGATGACGGGGCTTCAGATGAAATGTTTTCATTGAGATACATGGCCACAGGGCAGGACAGAGCAGCCCGTCTCGTCTTCTAGACCCTCCCTGCGTGTTTTATGAGATATAGGTTGTCCTGCTAGTTCTGGGGCTTTATGGTCACCATCAATTGACGAAGCCCAAACTCACAATTTGGCGTTCTGGCGGCGGTTTGGTGGTTCCTTGCTGGCCAGGATCTCAAGGCGTTCTAAGTGATTGAAGATCTGGTCGATTCTTGCCTGCAGTTCATTCTCCAACACTTGTGAGAAAATGGAGAACAAATCATTAGAGGAAAAGTAAGGGATAGTTAAGTAGATATAAGGAGAAACTAACATTATACTTCCAAACAAAATATTTCTGGCACCTTTGGGCCCATCCCAAAGAAATGCATATTTCATACTGCTGATACTGTGGGCTTAAAGCTAGTTTATACATGGCCTGCATTATTAACTGTATAGCCTTAAATCCTCACATGGGTATAAATAACAGATGATGTCATCATTTGTAAAGTGGTAAGGAGGAGAATTGCCTGGCTCCCACCATTATCTGAAGGAAGCCCTCCCACCTTCTGTCACTATACCCACCCTACAGCTTCCTGTCCTGGCACTAGCCTGGCTCACAGCTGAATGGTCGTGCACCATCCACACAAAAAAAATCCAGAGAAAACAAAACAATCAGTCAGAGACACCAGCCCCCTCCTGTCTGTGCATCCGAAAGAGTAACAAGTAGCCACAACAAAGAGCCAGTACTCAGTAGACATTAGATAAACATTCAGTGGGAAATAAAGTACAAACACTGGCAGTTTGTACCACAGTTACCCTCATTCCCAGTCAGTGAGGAGCCAGGCGTAACTTTCACACCAGTCATGCCAGTTCAGTACTTACAGTGAACTGATTGACGGTCTGTTCTCTCCAGGCTTCCCATCATAGACTGCACCTCTTGGATATGCCTGAAACAGGGAAATAAAATCGTACTGAGCAGGAGCCGAAACACCAAAACAACTTGAAAACAAAAAAACAAGAAAATTTGTCCAATTGAATGACACATTTCATTGTTAGATATCAATTTGTGTTTAAACTGAGTGTACTTTTCATTCGAAGTGCTAGTAATTAGCCGCTTTTAAATCTTAAGCTAAGTTAGCTAATAAGGTCTGAAAATCTCCACAGAGAAATGATGTACTCACTTGTTTGTTTGGTGGTAAAGCGCCTCCATGTTTAACGAAAGATAGATGCGCTTTGCTCCCTGTTTACTTATGTCACCACTTTACTAGACCACCTTTGATCTGACAGGTGGCTAAGCTAGCTTGCTAGCTAACGGTCGGGGGATGTACACGTCATCAGCTGAGTGTTTTTTGTGTACGGAAGTGTGAAAGCGGAAGCTGCTCCGAGAAAGAGAAAACTAAAAGAAGAGCGCTCACTCCGTCTGAGATTTTGGACACTGAGGATGTTGCTTTGTATGTGCGCATAGCGTCTGGCTTTGGTCACGGCTGTTTTTCATTTTTGAGTGACAAAGGAAGTCATAATGTTTGTTACCTATAGCTGACAATGCGGTCCCAACTTTCTTTTAAGAACAGGCGTGTGAAAAACAAGTCAAGACCAATAAACGATCTTTTGACGTTACACACAAGATTTGTGTAAGTGCTGCATGGTGATAGACCAACAGTCATGAAACCCGTCATATATACTGAAAAAACTTTAAGAGCTATTCTTTATCTTTTTTAAAATGTAAGTGCTACATCACTGGGTGAAAATTAAATTGTGTCCAGACTTGCAAAAAGATTACTCTCCAACTTTAGATGTATTGTATTTTCCATCACACTTTATATCCTCTTAAAAGTGTGTGACAGAGAACCCTTTGACCCACAAGTTTGAGTGCAACTGCATAATCTGTTGACATGTAGACATGTGACAGGAAAGACTCTTAAGAAGTATGTCCTGGGGCTAGCTTTTGTCAGCTCTCCTTGGCTGGGTCTAATTAGGCTATTTTGTTTTTCCACAGATAGATGTCAGAATGTTCCTGTTTGTCCACCCACAGGCCTCCACCTTGCCTGAAGTCAGAGACACCAAAGCTTACAATATCAAACTTTTCATTGTTAGGTAAGAGTCACAGATCTCGGCAGAGAAGATGTCAGAGGAAGGAGACGAGGTGCTTGTGAATTTGCCTGTCACAGACTGACTTTGATACAGATCACTGTGTGAAACTGGCACGTTTAGATTTCCCAGCACAAGCTGTGAAAATTTCACAATAGTTCTTTGCTGATTTAATGGGAGGAAAATCATCCTGGGGCGCTGCCTGGCACATCAACAAAACCACATCTCAATCACTTTTCCCCAGACCTCCATCACGGTGGTGTCTGCTGGTGTGGGAGGGCAGAAGCAATGAACGCATGGAGAGCAAGTAGAGTCAGTTCAAGCATCCTTTAACGTAATTATCTGCATGAGTTGATACAAGCTCCCGTTTGCCAGCGATAGCTGTATTTGTTTTCCTCAGTCAGTGCAGCAAACATCAGTCAGCCCAGACGGTTTCCCTTGGCGGCCTGGTGGTAAATGAGTTGATGGTTGTATCTTCGGGCTAGACACTTCTCAACAGAGGTCCTTTTCACCCACCCACCCCCCACTCATCAGAAACCCTGAGATCCGTTCATGCCACTTCTTGCTCATGCTGTTCACCGTTTTCAGTTGTCATAACATATCCTGGAGGCAGTGGTTGTATGTGCACAGCTTTAACCTGCACCTCAGAACAGAGAGGAAGCAGAGAAAGCGAGAGAGAGAGATGGTGGAATGAGCCCCCCGTTGAACCTTTTCCCAGCCGTACGTGAGGTGCATTTAGGTCGTGGGGTTCTCTCCATCTGTCCTTTATGTTTCAGCCCTGAGGAAAGGATGAGATAAGCTTACCGGTTTTCCTCCACACCTGAGCACCATGGGCGCAAACTGGAATCCAGATTCCAGGTGTGGAGCTCGTTCACACCCCTTTGACTGACTGAGATGTGACATGTGCTTAAAACAAATAAATGTAGTCAAAATCTTTAAGATTCTGAAATGTATACACAGATTTGTTTCTTCTGTAACATTTACAGTTTACTGTTAGATAACGAGTGTAAAACAATAAATAAATCACAAAACAGCAAACAAAATTTGGTTTCGAATCTACCCCCATCGTGGTTATACAACACAGCGGCAAAATAATTGTTCAGTAGAAGAAGAAAGCACTCAGTGTACCTGGAGACTGTTTTGTTCGCTGGGGGAAAATGATATGTTATGGAATTACTTCTACACAACATACTTAATGATGTTTTCCAGGCAGTATAATGCATCATAACTCTGCAAAGATTGCCCAAGACTGAGCGAGCGGGGAAGCCAATTATGAGGAGCAAAATTGCCTTGGGCGAACAATTTTTGGATACCAGTCATTTTTTGAAAGCACACTGATCTTCTCACTCCCCCCCTCAGGGAGATGAGCCACTCGTCTTTGAAGTCGTGATGAGACGCTGAATGAAAGCAAATGAGAGGCTGTCAGAGATGACAGGAGAAACTCATAAGCTCCCAACTTCTCAGTGGGTCTTTTTGGTGGGAACGGGGGTCTAGGAGTGAGCTCCTTCAGGAGTCTGATTGACCACCCCTGCTGCCAGGTCAGGCGGTGACAGATAATTGGATTTATTATACCAGCAATGCAGTGACCATAAAGTGAAGCAAAAATAAACACAAAGATTAAAAAAAAACCAGGAGCTTCTTATTAGATCTGATTTATTAGAGTGCATCCGGTAAAACGGTCCAGGTTATTTTTCCAAAAGTGACACATTTCAGTTTAATTCCAGATGCATCCCATTTACAGCTAAACGCCAAAGGCCACTCCTGATGAGGTCCTCGAACCCTTATTTGCTTCTTTGGAAGCAGAGAAATCGGTACATTCCCACTTGCCGAAGGTGATCAGCCATCGTCTTGCCACCTGTGACACACAGACCTCTGGATGAGAGATGCTTTTCACCTTTGTGGTTGGATGACAGCTAAGCAGGGATGGAAACATAAACAGCAACAGTACGGACTGCTGCGTCGGGCTTCCCCTCCCTGACAGTTTCCTCCTCATGCTTTAAAACCACACGCTTTTGATTAAGTCGCACGCGTTATTTAGCTCAGTGTGTGGCTTGCGAACCTTAAAAAGACGTCAGACTTTTAATTTACCTTATTGTGCGCTCGGATCCTGTAATGGCAGCGATGATTTCAGTGTGAACTCTCGGTGTAATCTTCTCAGACAACATACCAGACTTATTTTTCGGAGATGTTGCTGGTTGAGAGGAACACATAGCTCTGGCCTTTATCTGTGTTTTTCTTCCACGGACATTGTTGATGTGGGAAAGTTTTGTTTTCCCTGTGATGGAGGTCAGAGTGTGCGTTTATGTGTGTTTGTGAGAGACAAGTAAGAGGGATGCCATACATTTAGCAGGGGGGGCGGGTCAGTTATGAATTGCACCAGGTCTTATCGTGTCTTATCACAGCGGCTGCCTTGTAAACCGCACTGTTAGAGCTGCAGGTGTTTCTGTGGAGCAGCATGGGAAAAGCCTCCCCCAGGAGCTTCCCAATGGAGGAGGTGTTTTGGGGAGGGGGTGCACAAAATGGACTATTCATGCAGAATCCAGTTAACATTTGCAGGTATTTTTACTGTGTGAAGCTACTTCACCGACAATGCTGCTGTATTTTATTATAATAACTTCTTTGATGTAGCCAGAGGTGTCAAAAGTATGTGCATTCATTACTCTAGAAGTATAAATACTGGGTTACAAAAGTACTTTAGTAAAAGTAAAAGTGTAAAAGTATTGGCTTTTAAACTATTTAAAGTATAAAAGTAAAAGTAATGTTAGAAAAAATTGGCAGGGACAAAAAGAACAGAACAGAGCAGTAAACAGCTCATCCAATCACAATCACAATCACTCTGTCCTAAAGACACAATTAATCTGGCTTTAGGGCTTTGGTGTGTGTTTTTGCTTTGATGGTAACAAGCCAGAATAAAACAAACTGGAACAAAAGAGGAGTAATTAGGCCATTATAAAAGTGTAAAGAGTAAAAAGTACAGATAATTGCATAAAAATGTAAGGATTAGAAGTAGAATTAATTACTCCAGTAAAGTATAAATACCCAAAACTTCTACTTGAGTAAGGTAACGAAATATTTGTGCTTCACTGTTTTACACCTCAAGATTCATCAATAAGCAGATTTGATGCTTCTGTTGATTGATGGCCCATCATTTCATCTCAAAAGCTTCCTCGTTTCTCTTGGTTTGGTATTTATTCCTCATTCAGTCGCAGACATTGGATCTGTCATTTGAACTCATGTTTTTTTAATCTCTCATCAAGAGGAGGATCCATTAGTTTGTGCCATTTCTTGAATATAAATGCATGCATCTTTGTGCATGGAGTTTAGCTACCATTCCAGCCCCCTAACCTATGAATTAGCCCCCCCATCCACCTTATACAGGTATGCACTCAGCCTTGTCGTAGCTCTAGGCAGTGCATGTTCTTGTTGTGGGTTGAGCAATTGCATTAGTCATTTCACATTCCAGATTCCTACCCCATGCCGTATTAACAACTCTCTGTCTCTTTCTGCTCTCATTTGCCTCCACTTCCTTCACCAAATCAGTTTCTGTCCTTTTCATCTTCATCTCCTAATATCAGGCCTATGATATGGGGGTGCAGGGATTAGGACCAGCGCTGATGCTATCTAAGAGTCTTCACCTTGGAGGCGGAAGTCTGGCTGGGTTTCGATGTTTAACCCGAGGCGCACAGGTTCATGTTACAGGACGGGATTGTGCTTTGTGTCCTTGAGCTAAGTAAGTTCCACGCTCCAGTTAACATCTACTGTTCTTACACAAATGAGTGATGTATAAACCTGAAAGCTATGTAAGTTGCTATGGATAATATCTTTTTTCGCTGAGCAACCCATAAATGCATATCTGAAGAAGCAAAAAAAAAAAAAATGGCCAAGCTGGGGATCGCCAATTCATCTTCATTTATCAGAGCTGGATAGACGGCTGCAGCCCAGCTCAGCATGGTAACCTTTACCTGAACCAGGCCAATGCAGAAACAAGAGGTAATGTTACCCCCTCGTGCAACCTACATGTTGGAGAGGAGCTCCAGCGTGCAGCAACCCACACCCGCACAGGAAAACCTCACTACAAACACACACTCGCATGTCAGTCCCAGTGAAGTGACCACAGGTGTGCACATGGCAGGAATGCTCACAATCATATGCAAAAAGCCTCTCTTGCTCTCACCTGTCTCCTGCCAGGACTGTTTCAAACACAGACACAGGAGCTTGCATATTGTACCCCTGCTTGGTCCAAAACCCCCCACCTCGCTCAAAGCAGCCACCCTCGGGGCTTGTGCGTGCGAATCCGGCTTTGGACTCAGCAGCCCCCATCTCTGCACACCCCCCTCCTCCACCGAGGGTAGTGAGGGAAATGAAGGCTTTAGGAGTTCATTATAAAACAACAACAGTAGCAGCAGGGGATAGGCCTCCTGGGGCCACGAAGTATCCCCTCTCATCCATCCATCCTCATCTCTTTCCTTTGTGTCTTTCAATATCTCAACCCCAGTCCTCCCTGCTTTGTCCGTGACACACTCCTCTGTCTCATTTTTTTATCCCGCAGCTCTGCCCAGAAGATTTTGTTCTTTTAATATACGGCATTCCTACTGAATAAAGTTAAATATCAATCTGCAATTTCATATTGTGATGTGTTAACGTTGTGTGTCAGTTGTGTAAGTATGAAATGGTTTGACTTCAGCCATTGGATAGAGGCTGACACACTTCATAAAATACTGAACTTGAGTCCTCAACTTTATTGCCTGAGAGGGGAAATTAGTTTTGTAGCAAATAATACAACGCTGTTATTAGATAGACCAAAACCTACAGTTACACTGAGAACCTATTTCATCTCTCCATGAGAAAAACACCAAAAGCAGGGATGTATAAAATGTTGAATTTATTATTTAACCCTATAAAACCTATTGTATCATATTTGATGCATATGTTTCATTTTGCATCACTTAATGGTAAAAACATTGCTCAAAACTCTGCAGAATACAATATGAAACTTGTCTTCTGCTTCCTATTGGATGTCAGGAAGCAGAAGACTGCACTATACTAATTTTGACTTGTCACATGGTAATGAATGGTAGATATAGCCCCCCCCCCAAAAAAAAAAAAATTTGTTATTTTCTTACACATTTTGTTAAAGGGCTAAATAAGTTATTCACATTTTAAAAATTAGACTTTTTTCCAACAGTTTTTTCCTGGGTTGGGCCTTAAAGGGTTAAAAAAGAAGAACGTAGAAGAATCTTCTACATCTGAAAAGGAGCCTTTAAACCGATAAAGCTTAACATGTCATATTTGATACATACATAAAGTTTCTGAGACATTTTGCATCCCTTTATGGTAAAAACTTTGCTCAAAACTCTGCTGTTTACAGTATGATACTTGTCTTTTAACCCCTGAAGGTTACCTGGAAGCATATTTATTTTGACACGTCACATGGTAACAAATGCCAAAGGACTGTTCATTTTTTTCCTACATCTCTTGTAATGTGTTCTGCAGTGCATCATCCAGCCGGAATAGCTGGCGCTGTTGTGAATGTGAGGCCCAAGGATCACCCTTTTCATGCCTGAGGTTCCAAACCGGACAACTGAGAGTAGATGATGCTGAAAAGACCATTTTGAAGACCCTGCTTCATTTTTTTCCTGCTTCACTTGATCAGAGTTTGTCTTTGCAGAGATAATATTGTCCTGAGATTTGATAAAGAGTCAGAGCTAAAGCTGGTTCATTCCAAAGGAATGTTTTATACTCATCCTGAAAGTGTTTTTATTTTAGGCAAGCCTGAAGCTTTTTTCATTTGTGCCGTTTTCTTTTATTCCTCTAAACAAAACATAACAAAATACACAAGTGTCCCCTTCATTATGACTCCAAACAGACGTTCAAGTTGCAGAGATATACTCATTTAATTATGGGTCGTGCAATTTTCGAATAAAGGCCCAAAAAAACAGCACAAAACTCCTAAAGATTTAAACCTCTGACAGGATACGGCAAAGTGGAGGTTCATTGTGTTGCTTTTGAAATAAAGCATCTTAAAAGGTTGCATATTTCCAAATGAAGCTTCAAAAGAAAATGATTCAAAGGTATCTGATTTGGGGTTGATTTGGAGATAATTGTGGGGTTTCTGCTGTTTCTTGTTTCCAATACAAGCTGTGTACTTATCACACAGAGAGATAGTTTGCTCCAGTAATGCCTCGCTCCACATCCATAATGAGATTTTTTTTTAAAAAGGTAATTAAACCTGTGAAATTGTTTTATAATTATCTCAAATATTTGGGGTCTGGAGTTGATGTTCTAATAAGGAATAATAAAGTGTAATCATGGTAATAAGAGAGCAACATCAAAGCAGCTGAGCACCCAGACAAAAGCTCTTTGTGGCTTCACTGATGTCTTGCAAATGGCTGGAAAGTTATGATTCAGGGATAATGGCACGTAAACTGTTCTGGGTTTGTCCCATTGTAACTTTCTAACGGTTTGATTTGGGGGTCAGTTTCTGCTGGGGCGGCGTTCCTCTGAGTCACCACCTTTGTCATCATCTTCATCATGATTGTCATCTTAGTTGGTGTGCTGGCCAGAGGCACAACACCTGTACGCATGTCCTCCGCCTGCCCCGCCTCCTTGCCTTCGCCTTTTTTTTTTTTACTGGGCGGTTGAGGGTGACGCGTGGAGACTGCAGTATTTTCAGATGAAAAGGAGGGGCAGGGCGTCATCGGCAGGAAGTGGTTTTCAGTAGACGCAACAGGTGCACTGCTCTTGCTACCCTGTTGCGTGTGGAATACGTGTGTGTGTGTATGCATAAGTGATGGCTTGGTCAAAACGTGACCCACAGCAGCGACAGAGCAAGACACAACAAACACGTAGGTCTAAGAAATGTTTGCATATTTATTCATCTTACTTGTTTTAAATAAAAAATGTGAATCAACAAGATTGAAACACATTTGCTTTTGAATAATGATTGGGACTATTACCACATTCATACTACCTGTACAGACATTAAAAATAAGATATTTCAAACAAACGCAGAGGGAAAGACATGTATCTACAGAGAGGATGACTCCGCATAGCTCATAAATCTTAGTCATATTTGCCAAAAGTTAAAGTGAGGTAGAAATTATGATTCCACATTGGTCGACGCCTGCAGCCCCGACATGAATTATATTCGTGTCACATATACAGTTCAGAACCACTCAAATAAAACATAAACATATGTTTTGGGTCCTGCATGCACTCTCGACCTGCACACATGGACATAAGAGTTGGATGTAAGGGGAGTAAACATGGTGATTTTCTTTGATTAGCAATTAGGGGAAATAGGGAGCATGGCTGAGCCACTTCAAAGGCACAGAGAACAAAGATGTGGCTAATTTAGACTATAAAGACCAAATAATTCAGTAGGGCAATTTTACACTTGAGGGAGAAAAAAAAAGAAAAGTGTGGGTTTCTATTTAAAGATAAGAAGAAGAGGGCTGGTATGTTCCCAAATTCTCAGTGTTTAGTGTTTCCCTCACTGTTGTCCTCTCCCTTTGTTCAGCGCCGCACACATTACACAACATGTAGAGATTTCCATGGACATTTCCATAAGAGCAACCGAAACCCGGCTTCTTTCTTTCTTCCCATGATGACCCTGTCAATGCTTGTGCTTGTAATGTATATCAAAGCTTCCAGTGATTCTAGCTAAGCATATAGTCAGACCTTAACATTTGTATAATATAAAGCAAGAGCAGCTTAAGTGCTTTCACTCAGAAAAGAACTTTAAAAGTTCTCCACAGTAGAAAATACCAACACAGCAATCAAAGAGACAGACAGGGAGATTCCTCTGGCGTCCATTCCAGCCTCATTGGCAACACTTGATTAGAGGATTTAAAGTACAAAGCAGCAGTTTATCAGACTTAAGACCGGCACAATAAATAGTCAAATGCAGGAGGACGATTGTGAAACAACAAAGTCACCGACAGGGCTCTCGTGCAGCCGTACTGCTGGTTTTTCTTCCAGTCCAGCACCTGTTTTAAGAGCTTGTTTCCCTCCTTCCCAGAAAAGTGGGATTTCAGTGCATCCAGCGAGAGAAAAGCAGGGCAGTCTAAAAACATCTTCACCTATAGTAAGCTGTTGCATATCAGATCAGTGGTGATTAGCAAATAATCAGCAATATTATAAGGGTTACGTTAATATATTCCTCCCAAGATAACATGCAAGTCAGTTCAGAGATCTGCACACACACTGCGGTGAGATCCCCCCTTGTTGAAGATCAGTCTTTGTCACATTTTCCCACTGTTTCATCCATCATTCTCTCCGCTTTTTCAAGTCTTTCCGAGTTCTCATGGATCATGCGTTTTTGCATGTGTACACCTCCTCCTCCCTCACACATGTCTGGCACTCCACATGGCAGCACCAGCGTACCTGGCAGTGGCAGGACAGGCTGGTGAGGCGCATGGCCGTGTTGTAGCCCCGCCCGCAGCACAGACTCTGACAACTGGTGTCTTTGGCGCACGATCGGCCGCCCGTGCCCGGCGAGTAGCGGGAAGGCCTGCAGAAGCTGGGGGAGTCTTCCAGGTAGACCAGGTCGGTGGTGCGGAGGCTCTGGCCGTGCCGGCGGGGGCCCGCGAGCTCGGTTTCCCCGGTGGCTGCGTTGGTGACGCTCTGCACCCTCACCGCTGTGTCGTACCGGTACTTCAGCAGCCGCCCGGTGTCGTGAAAAGGCGACAGCTGCTTCCAGCAAGTCCGTACGGCGCAAGAGCCGGAGACACCGTGACACTTGCAGGTTGTTTTAAGTCCACTCTTCACCGCCTGAGATGGGAGACAAAAAGGAGATGGGGAAAAAAAAGAAACATCAGATCAGTTTCCATTTGATTCATTATCCGGCCTCTTATCTGCTGGCTCTATCTGGACAGAGCTTTAGGGGTGGTGGTCTACAGATATGTGCCTGTAGCTCAACTTAGTCAAATATTTTTGACATAATGGATTGAGGGGCACCGCTCAGCTTGCCGTATTTCATACGCTTCGCATTTCTCATCTGGACAGCTCTTGCTATTTTACCCCCCAAAATGTGTTGAAACTAGCTCTGTCTGCCTCCTTCCTGAGGCCCGAGGCAGAGGTGACAGGCAGCGCAGACGGGGGAATCTCTCCACCCAGTTTCTAGTGCATGCCTGCTCATGGAAAACATTGATAAGAATTTCTGCTTATAAAAGAAAAAGAAGGAACAATGTATATAGCCGCTTTTAGTGATGTTGCCCCTCGGTTGGGTTAATAGTTCACTAAGCTTGATGGTCAGTGATGAGAGTGTAATCAGTCAGGCTGAGAGCTGCTGTCTTGGCAGGGGCCAGAGACGGGTCAAACAGATAGAGCCAGAGGGGACTGCTGGGTTGAAAAGTTCCTCCCTGCGCAGGTATGAACCCCTCGGGGGGCTTCCGAGGACCATTACTGCAAGCTGAGGGGAACTCAACCACTTCTTTCTTTTTTTTTAGCACCACTTGTGGTGTCTTTTTAGCCACATCGCTGTAAAACTTTTAACTCAACGGAGATGAGATAAGATAGAGTTCTTCCTGTTGTGTTTTTCCTTTTGGTCCCCACCGGGGCCTGTCTAGGTGTGAGCTACCAGAGCTGCACCCTGAGGGTTGCTATTTCAGAGCTCCAGAGTGGTGGTTATGAACATTAGGTGGATTTATGAAGTGCACCGTGATCCAGTAAGTGGAAAAAAATGCTTGCTCGTATATTAAAAAGAGGCCACAGTTTAATCGCTCTCTCCGACATGAGACCTTTAATTTTCTGTTGGCCCGCACAGCAAGCTTTATCATGCCTGAGAACACCTGGCTCCAAAAATCCGACAGCCAACTTGTCTCCCTTGCCGCACTGCCACTATGTTGGCAAGACGGGCCAAACATGGCAGCAAATAGTAGACAAGGAGGGGAGGTCTGGATGCCACCGTGAAAATATTCTGCATCTGTATCCTCTAATTAACTGTTGTTCAGTCTAAATGTAAAAATGATGCATCCTTCTAACTGAGCAAAGTTATTTTAAAGTGTCTTTGTTGCCTTTCGTTTAAGCAACAGCTTCATTGTAAAGCACTGAGGGACATGTGGTTTTGATGTCATATTTCTGCACTCACCCGAATTCCAACATTGATGTTGTGGGCGTCGATCTGAGCCCTCAGGTCCTTGCTGACCCTCTTCTGGCCGAGAAATTTTTTGAGAAACTTGGTGCTGTATTTCAGGTTGTCGCCGCACACCCCCCACTGCCACGCCTCCCGATGCTGGATGCCGGGGGAGTCGTCGCACGTGCACCTCTCCATTCGTCCGGAGCTGCACGCTTTGGCCAGCGCATGGGTCAGTGCTGCAGAGGACACTGCCAACAGGAAGGCAGTCTCCTTGAATGCTGGGATGGAAGGAAAAGTCATCAACCGAGGAGAAATATTTTTAAAAAAAAATCAAATAAATGCTGTCAGCATTTTATATCAGATGCAAAGCTGTTAAATCCAGTGGAGCTTAGTGCAAACTGTGTGGTGTGTCGTGTCTTTTTATGCCAGTAACTTTGCTTTTGAGGCAAAATGTTTACAAATGGTGCATTGTGTTGTCATGGTTTGCAACAACCTCAGCAATTCTGTGAGTTTTCTTATGTCATAACTCGTCTTCTGACCTTTCTTTGTGGTTGTGCTCTGTTATTTGGTTCACCCAAAGTCATCACCAGGGTATATTTTGATCCAATTAATTATTATTTTGACTACGAAGGATTTTCCCAGATGAAAGTGGGCAGTCACGCCACCCTTTTCCTCTGGGAATGGCCACTTTCCCGAGATAAAAATAACCACAGGGCTTGAGCGCTCTCCCGCCGCACCACATTTTCTTGGCTTTCTACTCCCTCATTACCTCTGTGCTGACCTGTTCATGTTCTCCCACACGCTGATATCCATATGCATAAAGCCCGGATGATCCTACAGCATTTTGTGTGCCTGGCAAACCTGCTGGGGTTTTGATTTATATCCAATATGGAGATCTGAGTATATCTAATCAATTTTTTACATCAAGCCTAGCAAAGATTCCTTTTCAAAAAAAGACATTTAGAGAAATGTGATGTTTTCACACAACAGTTTAAGTTGGTTTTATAGACATTAGAACTGTGTTAGGGACAAACCCACAACATTGTTCCATCTTCTAAATAGAAATGAGTCTACGGGTTAAATGAAGTTGTGCTGACTGCAGTAGCTTTAATTGTGTGAACTTCTTAGATCTTCAATAAAGAACAAAACGCTAATAAAAATGAAAAGTCATATTGCATATATTTGATACAGCTTTTTAAAAAATATATCTATTTATAAAATTGAATCAAGAATTTAATCAATATTTTAAAAGACTGTTATGTGGCTTGTGAGTTTATGAATTTATGAAAACATATTAAAGTTTGATTTAAGATCTATGTATTGGTTCAGCTGGTGGTAAACATTTTGCTCTGTAGTTTTTTTTTTACACTACCATTTTACCAGATTAAGCTACATCTTGTTAATCGTTGTCCCTACAGCATGTTCTTCACTTTGTCTTTTTTTGCACATTTAGTTGAACAGACTCTTCATAATATACCTACAAATAATGTGTGATATAATTATCTTAATGTGTAATAATAAAATATAATAAAATATAGCAAGTGTCTCACTTGGAGTAGATTAAGACATGAATATCAAATTGAGAATAAAGGGCCAGCTCATTGCATCTTCCATGAAATCCCCACACCTGCTCACTGTGGTCAGATGAAGTGAGACCACTGCGGGTTAAAATTAAAGGCTGCGAAAGATGGCTAACCTCTTTTCAGGAGGCTTCCCCGGCCATCCAGACTGCAGTTCCAGCGCTCGTTCCTAAACTGATAGCGGCACTCAAGCAGGCTGAGGCGCACCGACTCCCGGAGCGTCTCGGCCAAACCAGGCTCCCTGCGGCACAGTCTCTTCTGCCGCCTCGTCAGAGTCATCTGCTCGCACTGCTTCAGGTGGGCCTTTCCTGATGGGGCGTCATTGGAAAACGGCCCTAAGAACACCAAAGGCTCCCGACCTGTCAGCCTGTACGAATGGAAAAGAAGGGACAACAATAATGGTAAAATCTGGAATAATATAACCCACCATAATGTATTATTTCTGCACTATTATCATTATGTTTATGCGTCTATCCCTAAAAAGATGCTACAAATGTGGACTTTTTAATTGACATCAAAACAAGATCAAAATAGCTTTCCCGACCGTTAAAATTCGAAAAAGAAACATACCCACAAATCCAATAAAATGCGTGAGAATAATCAGATAATTAAAGTTTGTTTGGATGAAATGCTAATTAATAGTGCTGATACATCCCACCAATTATTTAAAAACTGGATTTAATTCAAAAAGAGAAATTAAACAATTTGCGCACAATTACGCGTGCGTAATTTGGTTGAAGCTCTTTTCCAAGGACAAAAAAACATAAAGTAGTTAACTAATGTGATGTGCTAGAGAGTAAAAAAGTTACAAGTCTGACCCAAAATAAGCTGCAGTATGCGAGAGAAGGATGCAGAGTGCAATGATTCGCAATAAGCAGGCGGTCCTTGGGAGCCTGGAGCGCATGATGCCGGGTTGGCGCTGTTCCTCATTTCGCTGATTCTTCTATGGAGAAAGTCTGTGCCGTCAGGTCGGCGCTTCTCTTTAAGGGGCCCCACATGCACACACACACACACACACAACTTCCAGCCCGATGAGCATGGGTCTGTGGTCCGGAGGGAGGCAGGGCTCTTTGGAGGAGGAAGCAGCATCCCACCGCGCCCTCATTGGATTATGTCAGTATTGTTACAGTATATTCCCTCCCTCTGCAACCCCACCCATGAGCACAGAGCTGCAAAAACCACTGCAGCTTATTTGCTGTGACATAGAACCTGGATTGCCCCTGAGTGCCTCAAACGCGAGTCTCCATCCATTATGAAGGAAACAAACTCAAACTTTTGATTTGGAAGAAACTGAACAACAAGAATTTACGTTTTTCCCTGGTTACCCACACTTTAACACTTTAAATGTATATAGAATTTTTAAACTCACACTTTAATTTTTGTTTGTTAAGATTGCATAGCTTTTATTGAATATTCAGTGTCTGAAAGATCTGCTAAACAAAGTTTATCACCTTTACACCGGCTACATTTCACTGCATTAGAAAGTAACAACTTAATAATAATTAAAAAGATTTTTAGTAGTAGTGATTCAGAAATCTTGTAAACAAAAAGAACAGTCAACAAAGAGGTATCCAAGACATGAAATTAAGGCCTGTTTGTCAAGTGAAAATCCACTTCTCCCTTCAATGGATGGAGCCCCATCTAGTGGGGAGCGAACATGAATAATTCTGCCTATACAAGTAGATCCAAAAAGAGCATGATGAAACATCACAGTTTAACTATTTCATAAGAAAGTATGCAGAAATAAATTATTTATCTTCTTCATAATTTAAATATTTGTTTCAATATTGTGGAATTGTCATGAAAGTTCATTTGAAGGAAATTTAGTTTCAAAGTTTCCGGCGTCTCAGGAGGGGGAAGCAGTGCTCCATCGACACTGTGTACAGTGGAGATGGGGGGCTGCTGACCTCGACTCGGGACGTTGTGGGTCGGAAGAAGGAATACTTTGAAGACCTCCTCAATCCAACCAGCACGTCTCCAGAAGAACAAGCAGAGCTTGGAGACTCGGTGACGGGCTCTCCTATCTTTGGGGCCGAGGTCGCTGAGGTAGTTAAAAAGCTCCTAAGTGGTATGGCCCCGGGGATGGATGAGATCCGCCCGGCGTTTCTTAACTCTCTGGATGCTGTAGGGCTGTCTTGGCTGACACGTCTCTAGGACATCGGGGACCGTGCGTCTGGATTGGCAGGCTGGGGTGGTGGTCCCTCTTTTTAAGAAGGGGGACCGGAGGGTGTGCTCCAAAGACAGAGGGATCACACTCCTCAGCCTCCCTGGTAAGGTCTTTCGGGGGTCCGGGAGAGGAGGGTCCGTCGGATAGTCGAGTCTCGGATTGAGGAGGAGCAGTGTGGTTTTCGTCCTGGTCGTGGAACAGTGGACCAGCTTTATACCCTCTTCAGGGTCCTGGAGTCCAACCAGTCTTTGTGGACCTGGAGAAGGCGTTCGACCTGGAGAAGGCGTTCGACCTGGAGAAGGCGTTCGACCGTGTCCCCCGGGAACTCCTGTGGGGGGTGCTCCGGGAGTATGGGGTACCGGGCCCCTTGGTGAGGGCAGTCCGGTCGCTGTACGTCCGTTGTCAGAGCTTGGTCCACATCTCTGGTAGTAAGTCGGATTCGTTTCCGGTGAGGGTTGGACTCCGCCAAGGCTGCCCTTTGTCACCGATTCTGTTCATAACATTTATGGACAGAATTTCTTGGCGCAGCCGAGGTGTTGAGGGGATCTGGTTTGATGGCCTCAGGATTGGGTCTCTGCTTTTAGCAGATGATGTGGTTCTGTTGGCTTCATCGGGCCGTGACCTCCAGCTCTCACTGGAGCGATTCGCAACCGAGTGTGAAGCGGTTGGGATGAGAATCAGCACCTCCAAGTCAGAGACCATGGTCATCAGCCGGAAAAAGGTGGTTTGTCCTCTCCAGGTCGGCGGTGGGGTCCTGCCCCAAGTGGACGAGTTCAAGTATTAACTCTGGTATTCTGTTAAAGTTTTGTTCTCTAATAACATTATTTTTGTAAATTTTTACATCATAAGATCGTTTTGAATGAAACCCACTGACTCACGGATGGTTTAATTTTTGTGATTGAATAGATCATTTTATTCTCCTATTATCAATTCAATACTAAAAATAACACGATAGTTAGACACTGAACAACCAATGAGCCGTTCACATTAAACAAGCTCCCAATTCAGACCTTACTCAAATACATGGACATTATCAGGGGTTATTTCTATCCAAAGGATAGACTGGGCCATTATCATTTATCCATATTGCTGATCAGAAGCATTGATAGATGTTCAATCCTGTAAGATGACAATCCAGTCTGCCAGCAGACTTCAGATCCTTAGAACTACAGTGCATTTTCAGGAAAAATAACATAGATTTATGACATTTACACTGCGACTATGATCAAAACAACCATGAAAAGGCTGTTTGTCATTCCCAATGGACCACAATCTTGTTAGCTTATTGAATACAAAAGCTTAACCCTTTTTCATATACAAATTAATGTTTGCATTAGGGATGCAAACATTAAAATTGGTGTAACTGGTGTGAAATGTTTTTAAACCTGGCATGCTATCATTTAGAATTTATAATTTTCTTCATTTTAGAAAACCCTTTAAAACCAGATGTCACATTTTGCTATTGTGATTATCATGGTTAGAAGACGCCTCCATTCTTACTGGAAACATTTCAGCAATTTGATTTACTAAAAAGCCATTATATTGTAGTATTTTCTGTTTTATATTTTCCTGTTTCATTTAACTAATGCTTAATCACTGGTTGAATGACGTGACTGAAAATGAGGTCAAAATAACCTTGTTTGGTAAAATTGTTGTAATTTTCACCTTTTGGCTTTTGAAACGTGAAAATGCTGACAAGGAGAGAAAAGTGCTGCTTTCTTCAAATTCAAAGATCGTAATATTGATCAAATTTGTCTTGGGATGGCATTTCACTTTAAAAACAGGTGATTCACATCATACTGAGAACATTATTCAAATATTCAGAGGAGTGGGTGCAGGCAAAATCAGTTAAAGTCCTAATTATATGCTAAGATTTCTGACTTCCTGCCCACTCGTGTGTAGTGGTACAACCCACAATTCCAGTATAAATGAAACATTATTAATTTGGATTAAAGGAGACTTCTCACTTTCCCCTGCTCTACCAAACAGCACGGAGCTGTAACTCAGCAGGACG
>JAVQJG010082616.1:0-25370 GCA_036024015.1 Craterocephalus amniculus | reverse complement strand
ATAGATAGATAGATAGATAGATAGATAGATAGATAGATAGATAGATAGATAGATAGATAGATAGATAGATAGATAGATAGATAGATAGATAGATGGATGGATGGATAGATAGATAGATAGATATATTCAGCTGCTGTGGAAACCGTACTGCGAGTCATGTGGAAATAGTTTCATCTCTCTGTCAGTAAATGGAACTATCCTGAGGCCTAACACATCAACATTTATCCTTTAATGCTTAAAGAGGAGCGGAGCCATCTGACTCCTCGGTGTTGTGGGGATACTCTGGCTCACATGGTATGGGTAACTTATTCCCCCATGCTTTTACACGCCTACATGCCTTTTAGACTGAATACCTGGATGCCAGCCTAAAGATCTTCTTTATTGTTTTATTTTGAGCAAATCTCCAGCTCCACGTGCAACACCAAGCAGCCTGGCATTCAGAGAAGAATCTGAGTATTCTTCTGTTATTTGCAGATGCGAGTGAAAAGTGGAATTAAACTCTCTTCATTTGACCGGTTTCAAACCTACCAAACCTAAACACCCCAACTGCGGTGAAAAACACCCCCACTTAATAATAACCAGCCTCCATAAGCCCCCTACCCCCCCCGGACACTCATTGAGCCTCCTGTGTTTGCTGAAGCTGATTGGGCTGCTCCTCCTGCACCCTCATTAATCTTTGTTGAAGCTTGCAGAGCATTTCCTAATTCAGACATCTCGTCACTGAGAGGCAGAGGCTCGGATGCCCCGGATGCTGCCGCTGCCTTCCAGCAGCATTCCTACAGAGTGTGTGCAGGATGTTCACTTCAGTCGAGTGAAGCCCTGCTAGTGGTGCGGGTTTAAAGGAAAGCAAAGAGGTTATTGATCAACATGCATGAGTTACACTCAGCACCTAGATGGATAAAAGACACCATGAAAACATTTGATGGGCAGACATTTAAGAGCCGGATTTCCCAAGTCAAGGACACGGTTCATGATTTGAACGGTTCGATGGTTTGATTTAATTTAAAGCCTGTACTTTATAGACACCAGTAGTCCCAGGAAATTTCTGGATATGAAGAGAGCTGCTGGACTTTGAGTCCAGTTTGGGTGAGAAGTGTTTGCGGGATTTATACTGTAGCTCTAATAACCCTATGGATGTATACTGGAGAAAGGAAACCAAGCATAAGTTTCCTACAAGATGGATAAAAGGGGATTTATATTATAGTGAAATCATGAAAAACACCAGCAGTTGGGATGTAGGCCAGTAGAAGCCACTTGGTCAAGTGTAAAGTGCTGGTAGGTGCTACCTATACATGTATCAGTATGAAATCTTATTCCAAGGAGAGATGCACGGATTCAGTTTTTTTCAGATCCCACCTGATACCGATACTTGGGCTGAACGCATCCGCCGATACGCGATAACAATCTGATACTACAGTTAAATGAATGAACCTTTTGCCTGCTACGTGAGGGAAGGAATCAGGCTTGATATAAACATTTAGCCCTGTAAAAGTTAACAAATGAACACAGATATAAATATACTTAATATTATTCATTAACAATTATAGTGTACATCAGCAGCAAAAAGAAATAAATAACACTTAACTCGGTTATCAAATCCAGCAAATGTCAGAGCCGATATCCAGTCTGGGTATTGGATTGGTGCATATCTAACTCCATCTATGTCAACATGAAAACATCTTGATATTTTCTTTGTGATTCTGAATCCTATTCAAATGATCAAAATTAACTCATTGATGATAATGTGGTACTGATCTGGGGACCTGTACCACAACATGTCTGATTGTGCTTTTATCTGGGTAATAAAATGTTTACTGCAACCTTTAAGTTGCCATATTAATGAGTAAAACCTGATGTGGGGAAAACTTTTCAGTTTAATTCAGCTTTATTTGTATTGCACCGACTCACAACAATGTTATCTCAGGGCGCTTTAGAGCCAGTCACTTTGAGCCAATGTGCTAAGCCCACATCAGCAAGACATTGTGGTCCAGACAGCTGCTGCTCACTGGATGTTTCCTCTCCTCAGACCATTCCCAGTAAACCCCAGAGATGCTGGTGTGGGAAAATCCCAGTAAAACACTGCTGCATTCAGAGTCATTCAAATCCTCTTTCTTTCTCATTCTGATGCTCAGATTGAACTTCAGCCAGTCGTTTCCATCATGTCTGCACGATGAGATGCTTGCCGTGTGATTGGCTGGTTAGATATTAGAGTTAACAGGAAGTGAGTACAGTATGTACAGACTTATGTCACTCATACTGGTTTGACTATGGGGTGTTGAAGTCACGCCCACCTACTTCCGCCCCATGGGTGCTTAAAATCGAAAAGTGTCAATGGGGAGAAAATAATTCTCTTCTGGTCCCAGTCGTTCTCTGCCCTGGATTCCAGATATGTTGGTTGTGAATTCAAATGAAAAATTTTCATGCTAACAAAAAAAAAAATACTGGAATTATGATTTTTTCAGGTTTTACTTGAAGCTGTTTTGTGAAGTACCACTGTCGCGGGCAATATGCGTCACCAGCTGCCCATGGCGTGGCAATTTCACTCGACCACTTCGCTTATTGGAAAAAAGCATCAACAGAGGTGAAAATCATCACAAATCAGGATATGCCGAGTCCCTGGTACAAAACACAATAGCATCTTCATCCTGATCTGTCAAAAGAAGCGGGGAATCAGTGTGTGACGTCACATACGCGACTGTAGTTTTTATCATTCTGTTTTTACTAAGGGGTTTAACTGAACAATTGCACGATAGTTTTTTAAAATCACTGCATGAAAAATTTTCATTTTAAACCATAACCAACATATCTGGAAACCAGGGCAGAGAACGACTGGGACCAGAAGATAAATATTTTCACTCCATTGACTCCAATTCATATTTTCTTCGATTTTAAGCACCCATGGGGCCGACCTGAAGAGGCGTGACTTCGGCGACGCGTGGGGAGGACTGATGGGAGCAAATTTTTTACAGTACAGCTTGTCTGTATAAGGGGATTCTCAGACAGAGTGAAAGGTGGATGAGGGGTGGGGGTGGGGGGTGTAGCCATGATGCTTTTGCCTGTCTGAGTCTGAACCATGACTGATTTGCTCCCTGTCCTCTTCAGCTGCTATCTTTTGACACAGTTTCTTGCCTAAATCCAGTTTCTGACAGGCTAATCTCCCATAAATCAAACGCTGCACACAGTCCTCTACAGACGTCTGAGCTCTGATAAAAGAAGGACTGACGAGTCGAGCAAATATCAGCTGGCCCACTTTATAAACTTGCATGCTTAATGAGGGTTTTGCCTCTCAGATGTAGGTCTCTTTATATTGGCACTTCATCTGATTAAATATTAAAAAGCCATATGCGTGGATGGATGCTTGATGTCTCCCCCATCCAGCACGCCATGGCTTCTGCTCTTTGATCAGTCACCATGGCTTCTGCCTGTTAGCAGACCTTTTGCATTGATTTGTCACCTTGCTCGGCTGCATCATTGTTTTTGGCCCACCCAGTGGTTAAACATCATCTCTGCTCATCTGGCAAGAGCCTGATGAGCCTGAAAGCTTCAGATTCGGATCTAAAGCAACATCAAAGCCCGCAGATTGCCTTTGATATGTTGGATGAGTTTCGGCAGAGGAGGAAGTTTGTGTTTTGATCTGGTTGTCACCAGCGTGTCCTTGTGCCGCTTTGAGTTGGTTTATTTTCAGGTGTTCAGAGAGCAGGTTGCCCTGGAAAGCAGAGCAGAGTTTCTGTGCGAAAGACCCCGGGTTGATACGGCTCCACTCTCAGCTAAAGCTACTCTTTGAGATGAGGTGACATCTCGGGGCAGAGATGAGACTTAGAATGACTTGGAGAGACTTTAGTGTGGAAAATAGTTTTCAGTGGGCGGTGAACCGCACCAGCTCTGATAAAAGTCCAGGTTTTTGATCTCTTTAGTGAAGTCAGGACCTCTTCAAGTAGAGCCTTCAGGGTCTGGGACAGAATAACCTTCAGGTGTTCTGGGGCACAAATGAAACCAAGAAATTGCTGGAAAAGTTTTGGATACTTTATTAAATGTTTTTATTAAATATAGATGAAAAAATCTGTTTGACACAAAGTTTTTGACTTATAACATGGGATAAAGTTTGACTTTCTGCTGTAGTAGAAGGATTGGTGCTGTTTGTGTTGTAGACAAGTCCGTCTTATGCAGAAATTTCTTTTAAAGCGTAATTAATGACTAATAGAGATTAAATCAAACTATTGATGTTTTGTTACCTGTCCATCCATCCATCCATTTTCTGAACCGCTTAATCCAAGTGGGTCGCTGGTGTGCTGGAGCCTATCCCAGCTGTCAAGGGGCGAGAGGCGGGGTACACCCTGGACAGTTCGCCAGTCTGTCGCAGGGCATGATCATTCCAAATTTAATTCAATTCTGAAGTAAGTGGTGAGCATTGGTCTTGAGCTGAGTTTACTGACATGAAAATGAAGTAGTATGCATATGTGATGGAGCGTTTCCGGTGCAAGGCTGGTGACAGATTGCCCTCTCTGCTGACCCGTATGCTACTTTCTGCTTTTGTGGATGCATCTGTATCAAAGTATCAGGCCTTATCTGCTGTTCTCAGTGAGTTGTTAAAAGAAGACGAGATAGTCCATTGCCTAATTTCTGCAGCATATCCTAATCTACGCTTCCTCTTGCTGCAACACTCCCACTGCGATTTGCTTGTCTGAACGGTGGAAAAATGTCCAGCCTAACTGGCTTATAGGTTCTAAATGTCAAAAAGTGCTGCTATAAATATAGAAGGATAATGATAACCTCATTACATGAAAGTGTTGCTTAACTGATGCAGGCCACTGCCACATCTGCATTTATTAAGGGATTGTGGCTTTACACATGAGCTCATCTCATTTATGAAAGATCTCTGACTGTTTGGAAACACATGACAGATTTATGCCACAAATCCCCACTTAGTGCAACATGTGGTTTAATGTCTGGTCTGCATGTCCAATAACGATGAACGAACCCATCTGTACGCAGTGGAGGCTACAGACATGTTTGTTCAGTAGGTAGTATTGCGGCAGTGATACAGTTGAGAAAGCCACTACCAGCGGAGTGTGAATGAAAGATTGTCCTGATGCATTGCCAATCCCTGTGAAAGCATTTCCAGATTGCATTTACACGTCAACAGAAAGGTAACACCTCATTAAAGATTTTGAGTCACAAAGTTTGGCGCATTTCAATCCATCCAACCACTTTCAATTCATTTGCAATCAGATCCAAGCTGGTAGTTGACGCCCTGTATGATCGGGTACCTGGATTTGCAACCCTGCAGTGTAAATCATTTCTGTTTGCGCTCTCTGGCCTACAAGAATTTACATGAATTTCCATCTGACAACGAGTGGAGGATGAGGACTGGGAGACTGAAAAACTGCCAGCAAACTAATCGGCCTGTGACCGATTTGGCCTCAAGATCGCTCCAGCTTGACCCAACCGATCCAAGCACAAACATCCAGCATCGCGACAGTGAACAGAGATATAGTGGATGTAATTCATAACCTTTTTTTTTTTTTTCAAACAGCACTCACAGGAGAAATCTTATCCAGATTTTCTTGAGACTGGAATAATTAGGTTTGACAAATTATCCTGTCTCATTTACATAAAAAAGTGGGGGGAAAATTCATATTTCATATTCAAATCTTATAAGAAAATTTGTAATACCCTACAATCTCATTTCCTTGTTATGAAAAAGCCCAATGATATTAAACTTGCAGAACAAATGTAAAAAGAAAAATCACCAGCGTATTTTCAGGATTTGTAGATCAATTTTCAACCTCAAGAATAACATCTGTAGTAAAAAAATGAACAAGGTGTCTAATGGGTATAAACCTTTACAGACTTACAGGTCATTCGTCTATCCAGGTTCATCCCGACACCCTTCTTTTGGATTACTTCCTCCAGTTTTTCCATTGGGACTCTTGGCCAGGCCAAGTTCTTCTCTCAGGTGTACCACTTTGCACTTTCAAACCTTTTGGGAGGAAAAAAGTAGCCCCTTTATTTTTGAAGAAGGAACAGCGGTCATCTAACCTTTTGACCAGAGTTTTGAGGGCCTATAGAGGAAAATCTCCTTAGATCTCTCTCTCCAAGAAAGCTACCTTACTCCTGGAATACCAGAAAGTGGAACCAAAGTGAGGTGATGGGTTAGTCCATTATCTCCCCATCATTTCCAAGCCCTTCCTTGAGGCCTCCCAACAATCAAATATGTCTGAAATGCCTCCCCTGGGACGCATCCTAACTAGGAACCTGAAGCACATGAATTTGCTGTAGCAGCACCCCATCTTTAAGGATCGTACAGACATAATTTGTGGGAAACAAACTTGTTGTTTTAGTCACTGCTTATGACCCACAACCCTGGTTGAGGAATGCAGATCAGTCTACTTTCCATAGGAAATTACTTGCTCCAGTCTTTCACGCAGTACCCTTAAGAGGAAATAGAGATTATCCTGTCAAGAGAGGTGTAGCCCTAAAAAGAATTTTTTTTTTTTTTTGCAACTAGTCCACTAAGTAGCCACTCTTTTAATTTTGCATTAGCCCTAACAATAGTAGGAAAAGATTATTTCAACTTGAGTAGAGACCAAAAACAACACATCCCCCTGTCTTGAATATTTCTGCAGCTGCTGAGTCAACAATCAAGTATTAACATTATTTACGGTTGGAAAACCAGTAATGGCAGGAAAAGATTAAAAGAAAATCAGTCCGTCCTTGCGTTTCTTCCTGACTGACTAATACAGTAAGGCAAAGTCTGCATCAAATTTCATTTGCTTGGTTTATGGCCCACATATTCTCTGACCAATGACCCATCAACTCGCCGCTGTAATCCTGCAACAATGATGCAACGATCTGACGTTCGCTCAGTCCTTCAGTTCACTGCTGAGCAGCAGCTGCATGCGGGTTATGTGTAGAAGGGGGAAAAATGAAACAAAAGCTCAAACTCTAGACTTCCAAGGAGGTTACAATGTTTTAAAAAAATATAAAAAAATAAAAAATATATATAAAAAAAGATTAAATTTGTTTTGTGTTTCATCCCATTAAGATACTATTATTTTATCCAACATTAAACATCTTATCAATTTTTTTGGTTATATCGGAGTTATTTCCATAATATAGACACTGATTTAAATTCACAAATTAAACTCTAATTTCTTTACAGTTCAACTTCAAAAGCAAACAGATTATTTAAATGTCATTTATACTGCTTTTATCCTATTGCAGGTACCAATTTGTGCAAAAATGTAAGATTCTCAATGTAATAATTGCACACTTGACAAACTGCAAACTCACAGAGAGAAATAACATTTTCCGTCAAATGTTTTTAACGTGTGTTTTTGTGTGTGTGTGTGTGTGTGTGGGGGGGTGGGGGGGGGGGTTGTAGGATTATCACTGCAAATGACAATCACAGTAAACAGTCAGGCTGTTGAAGGAACAATTAAATCCCACTTGAGCTTTAGTTACTCACTGTTAAATGGAGCAATGCTAAGCATTTTGCAGCTTTGTAAAACACACTCGAAAACATACTGTACAGCTTGCATTTATAGTCTCTAATTACATCCTGTCTATGCACACAGTGAAGCATTACAATTAATATGCAAAATCACATTTCATGAGTCTACCCATCCCTTAACACATAAGCATACACATACGTGCACTCACACAGTCCCACTTCCCAGCAGCCAGCTAGCTAGCTAAACCCCCTCAATCCATGATGTAATCTCTAAGTGTGTTCAATAATTACAAGGTCCCAGGCCCCTCCTTTACGTGGAGCCCCCCGCTTATGTAACTTGCCCCTCATGTGCCATCAATTCAGTCAGTAAGATTGCAATGTGGCTGCTCTGTAGCCCGCGTAGGACAGCCTGAGCACACACCCATCAGCTTGGCAAGACAAAGCACAATGAGGAAAAGAAGATATATCAGTTATAAAGATTTTGCATCCCTTTGCGTTAGTTGAGCCCCTGATACCATCGTCTAAAATGGTTTGCATTTAATTGTAGATTCTAACAATTAAATGCAAAATGAATGAATAGAAAAAAATTTTTGATCTATGGACACTATGTAATTTGGATAAATACAAATAAATAACATCATACACAATCAAAAATCTGTGGCCCCTCCTCCTGCTTGATGAAAGGGCAGCCTCTATATGAAGCTCCCATGGACTTTCAGGAACAAAGCCCTGGCTAAAGAGTGCTAAAAGAGCCGCAAAAGCCGGCAAAACGAGAAACGTCATGAGACACAAAAACTTACTGGAACGTCGTTAAGATCCCCAGTTCATCATCATCATCACACTGCTCCATTCTTATGGCCGAGCGATGAAGTAATGACCGGTTGGACTGAGTGGGATGGACGCGCCAGCCCCACCATCGACAAAAGTCTCAGAACATCAGAGAGAGAGCTCCTTCTCCCCTTCGTGTACAACTCCTTAACTAAAGAAAAAAAAAATCCCCAAACTGATTTCTTTCTGTGTGTGTGTGTGTGTGTGTGTGTGGATTCGTGCATCATGTCTTAGTGTAGTTTTTTTCCCTTCCTTTTTTTCATTCCTAGGTTGGTGCCAAATGTTCCAGCTTAGCAGTGCTGTGCAGCGCCGCTGGTGATGGATTTAGCCAGAGCATCTGGGCCAGAAGGGATGAACTCCATTCACATACACACATACCTACTCATAACTACATGGAACACACACACACATATGCACAGTAACAGATCAGAGAGAACAATGCTGGCTGGACCTCCCCCCACGGCTTCATCAGTAGTTATGTGTGCTACACAGTATATCACACACACACACACGCATACACACACACACGCACACACACACACACACACATACACACACACACACACACATACACACACACATAAATAAAGGTTACACTGCTTCCACATTTCAGCTGGATCAATGCCTGAACAGATGTGTGCAACTAAGCAGAGAAATATGCATGTGATCAGAACAAGGATGTCGATGCAAACGGTCGTGTGAGCTACTTTCGCCCTTTACGATTCTCATTGGAAGGAGGATAAGCTGGAACCTCATGAACTCTCAGACAACAATTAAGGATTGTCTGATCCGTCGATGCTTCAACGGAGCGACGATCCTCATTGTTAATCTTCACTGCATCTGCATCAACATGTGAACAAACGAGGACTAAAGGGCAACGCACGCACAGAGGTCTCACCCATTATCGTTTCATCAAATGAGACGTTGCTATAAGATTTGAGAAATGAAAATGGCCGAAACTGTACTGGGAGCAAAGACAGCCAACCGGTGTTTTCTTATACGAGTATAACAGTAGGCGGGGTCCATAAGTACAATTCTTACCAATATCTAGTAAGTTCTAAGTTGTCCTTGATCAGGTTCTAAAGAGCTAGCACTTCTGGCTAGTGTTAGCTGGGAGCAGAGAGCTACCCTAACAGTGGTTGGAGGGCATCAGAGTTATTTCAGAGTGAGTCAGCATAAAAGTTTAAAGGCCCAACATTAAAAAAAAAGAGGTAAATGACAGAAAAATGTAATGTATCATTAAAAAACAGGTTTATCTATTGGTCACTAATTACTAGCTGCTTTGTATGAGAGAGAACTGTTTGGGATAAGTAACGCCTAAAAAAGACCATGGAAGAATCATGGAAGAAGACAGGTCACATATAGTTAGCAGTAGTGCAGTCCTGGCTACATCTGAGGCTAGAGATGGGCGATATCTACATTTTCCATGCTGATACGATATTAGGTTATGATATTTTTTTCCATCAATATTGATAACGATACTTTTTTCTTTACCCTTGAAGGGAGAAAGTTTAAATATTTTTTTAATATATTTTTTTCATTTAATATAAGATTACTCAAAATTTTTATGGAAAATCAACACATTATAGTTATATGATAAAACATTAAGCGTAATAACAAAAAATCAGTAAAATATCAAAACAAAAGATTACTAACTGTGGCAGTATCTTCATGACATCCGATCATCTGGCTGTGATCATCATGTGACACAGAAAGAATACACTGTGGCTTCACATGCAGTTTTATTGCTTAAAACTCTTGAAAGATCAGCAGACTGGTATCCTGATACCTTGAAAAGTATTGTTGCCAATACTTTGACTGGCTGGCATCAAAGCCTTGACTCCAATGTATCAATACGCCCATCTCTACTAAGGCCACTGGATCCACTCATAGATAAAAGATGTATGTCTGGAAGAAATCTGGTCACTGACGGCCATCGTCCATTTACAATTGTGTACATTCAAAGTCATTTCAATGCCCATCTGTACCATCAGATATCATTCATTCGTACAAGCTGTACCTTTAAATCACAGAGAAATGATTATCTTTGTGATTTTTAAGAATATCAAAAACAAGATATTTTTGTTTTGGTGCAGATTCTAGAAATAAATGGACAATAATAATTCAAACCTTAAAGATTATAAACTAAGGACTGGAGTTGTAGCAGGGGCTGTAGGTTTAAATAAAACATATCTGCAACGCAAGTTCTTCTATGTTAACCCGAAAGACGGATATGTCAACCCTCTCAAACCCTAAACTTTGCAACACTCAGCTTATGTGTGAAACTGGTACCTTTCCAACTGCACTGCAAATTTATGACTGCATGGTCCACGTCCTCTAGAGTCACCTTTCACGGCTGAGTATATAATTTCTTTGACAAGTTAATTTAGCTCATTTATATCGCAAAACAAGCACATTTTTTACCATCCGTTTTTTTTTGCAAAATACAAATGTTCCACACACTCTGGTTTGTCTAATTACTGAAAATTACAGTTATTTCAGCTTGCTTTCCGAGACACAAAACATCATACAGCAGATTTGGACTTAGATAAAATTGTGCAAACAATCCTATAAGAATTTCTGTCGATCTAGTTCAGTGGAAGCCTGCTCCATTTGCAACCCCTTGAGATGCCACCTGGTCAAGATTCTGAGCCAAATCTATCTATAGCAATGTCTATAGGGATCTGACCACTGATTTGTATACGGCTGTGACCCCTGAGTATCTAATTTTATATACAACATAAAATATTAAGGTTCGACTGGGATATCTCCTGAAACGAGCATCTGTCCTGCTTTTACAACTGATACATAGGCCGCTCTTCAACCACTACTACCCAAACTGCAAATAAATTTACTTACCCCCCCCCCCCCCCATATAATGTATTCATTCACAACTGTCTGACATTTAGATTCTACAAATCAATTTTTTTTTTCTTTAATAATTTATAATTCTTTCTGTAATTTTTTCATAAATGGTAGGATTTAGAGCAACTGGATATGGTTACTGCTACATTTAAAGCATATATTGGATTAAAGGATGCAAATGAGATGCTAAATGCCCTAAATGTGCACATACAGGTGTGTTGGTGTGTGTTCTGTACTTGTAATACTGGAAATTACTTCTGGCAAAATGCCTGGGCCTCATTGTGGTGCATCTGGAGGCTTTGTAGCCTTTATGTAACCCTGTCGGCTTACTGAGAAAAGCAAGCAAGAGAGTCTCCGAAGGAAAGGTAATTTTGTTTTTCATCCACTTACTACCACGAGCTACGTTTTATGTAATATTATGCGGATTGCCAGGAACAGCCTCCATGATATGGAGAGGTGAAAGTAAAGTAGACAATCTCATTGATGGCTTAGAGAGTGCAAAATAATGCAAAACGCAAGGTGATAGTTTTCATTTCAGGTCTAAGAGACTGCTATTATTCTCATTTAAAGGTAAGTTACCACACAGCTTGTCATCAGTTCCCATCATCTCTGTCATTCACGTCTGTATCTTCACTCACAAGTCTCGTCTGGCTGATGCGATACAATGTGAATCCAACTACCAGGTGCCGTTGAACCCTGCCTTTTTAAAGAATTTAATCACATCCTTTCTTTTCACTTCCAACCCAAAAATTTACTTAATGACTCAGCCACCAGCTGACCTTGGCCAACATCACCCTAACAAGGATTAAATAAAACATCTGCCATCTCAGATACCAGTTTCTAGTTTAAATGTTGGTGATGGGCTAGTAGCAAAATATGGAAATGCCCCATTTGGCTTTGTGTTAATTCTCAAGTTTGTATTCAACCCACATCAGCCTATCTTTACAGATTCAAGTGGGGTTCCAATGAGAGTTATACAATCAAAGGTCAACATTTTCAGCTGGAATGCAATGCACGAGACGTTGCTGGCGGGATTAAGACATCAACTTTCTGTGATTTACTGTGGGCTAAGGATGGCTAAAAATGTTGACCTAAACGACACGTCTTTATTATAGTGTATATGAAAGCAACAGCAGATGCTAAAATTGGTTTTTCATTGCCACTAGTACATCGCCCACTTCGATCTCAGGCATTACCATGAAGAGTTGTATAGTACTTATAATTAAAGGATAAAGTACCCACTTTCTTTTTCAAATATGTGAAAAAAAAACTAGGAGATTATTTGGATAAAAAAGATACTGTACCACGTAACAAACAAAAAAAATGTACCATATCAAAGTATTCTAGCTAAAGCTTGCAAACACTGAACTACAGACTAAATTCACATTGCAAAACATAAATAACGCCATTATGGAAAAGCTAAAGGTGAGTGTAAAAGATCATTGGGTTTGCTTTGCTTTTTACACATTCCTACTGTGTTTTGGTTTTCTATCATTAATTCTTGTTCTTCTAACATTGTATTTCAAGCATTAGTGCTGCTTTCACAGTTGTGTAATCCATGTTATCGGTACTGCTGCAGCACAGATGTTGGCTTTTGAACCATGCTCTGATTGCATCTTACACAGTCCTGTTCCTTTTTTTCCCTTTCCATTTTAGAGTTTTAATTTTCATTTGTGGACGAAAAGGCAAACTGTGTTGTTTATCTTCTGCTGAGCCTTCTGAAAACCCTTACTTCTTATAGACTCACCCTCTCTTAGGTGCTCCTTTTGATTCCCAACCATGCAACTGAGCTGTTGCCAATCAATCCACTCACCAAAAAATAATTAACCAGGTATATTTGGAGTAATCCTGATCTTTATATCTTATCTTTGTTGGAGGTTGTGAGCATCACATTCAAAATGAATATATATAAAAAGATAAAAACAAATGACCAATTACACTACAAATCAGTTGGTGCTGAATCTTTGGTCAACATTTTAATTTCAAAAGAAAAGAGGTTGTTACACGTGTTTAATCATTAAATAATATTTCTGAAAAAAGGATTTCTGATGAGAATTTGGGGAAAATATGTTCAGAGAGGCTTCTGAAGGTCCACTGCTACATAAACATGCCGGAGGTTTGTCCAGCCAGCAGCCATCACCTTACAGATTAATAGCTTAAACGATTCATTTTAACTTGAATGACAATTGCTGATTTAATTTTTTATTTTAATTTCATAATCAATTTGTAAAAAAGAATAGATCCTAATTAATTTTCATTTTTCATATGGCAAAAGTTTTATACTGTTTAGCCTATTATTTACCTATTATGTATTATATACTATCATATTATGATCATACATCATAACAGTATTAGTATATTTTTATGTATATTAGCAAACATTATTCATATATTATATATGTATTCATTTATTTACTTTTTATAAAGGTTACTGAGGGTTTTTTCACATTGATAGTGTATTTTTCCTTTTAATTCAATTAATCACTGTAAAAATAATAATAAAAACAATAATTAAGTCCACTATTTAAAACACAATTAAAAATCAGTTAAGTTAAATTAAATTAAATGAAATGAAATCAAAATCAAAATCAAAGCCCCAAAGCTTAACGGAGGTAGTGCAATGACTGTGAAAAAGTGAGATGACTACCATTAGAGTGTCTCTAAGCCAACTGTAAAAAAGTGTGTCTGCAATACACTCTGTGCTTGTCCTGAGAAGTGGAAACAACTTTCTCTTAAATGCCCAGAAAGGCCAAACAATTCCGAGCCTCTGTTCAGAGGAAATGAGGTGCATTAGAGCATGAAACCATACAGCAGCAATAGATTGTTAAAACTTTTTTACGAGTCAAAACAGACCTGTTTTAGCAAAGGATCTAAAATAATTTCTAAACTGACCAGCTTGGAGATTAAATATGAATTACCTGTCTGATGATATTAAAGAACTCATCCGCAGATCAAAACTCACAGAGAAAAAAACCTAATGAATTCATTTAAAAAACTAAATACTTCCAAAAATACTGGACACACTTAAGGAAAACCCGATAGTGGACGCTGAAAGTCATATAAATATTGCTGTTTACCTCATGATTCAGTCGGCCATCCTGTCTTTCTGCCCGACTGTATCCTAATCCTCAGGCTTCAACCAGCATAGGGGCAGGCTCCGACAATGTAAACTACCACAAGTGCAGGAAAATTACTTTATGTGTAGGCCAGTGGGGGTGGGGTGACAGATAGATAACAAAATGAGAGAGCTGCTAGTAAGCAAGAATGTGGATGTGAAAAGCTAAATAAGAGGAGGAAGAACTAATTAAAGTTGGAAGAAGCTGGGAGTCGAGGGCACGAGGGCCAAAAGTGGCAAAAGTATCAGGTGATTCTACAGCAAGTCGGAAATCTACTTAGTTTCTTTACATCTCTTTACCTTCTGTGGTATGATTGCATCAGGCTAGCTTACTTTTTTATTTTTTTGTCAACCCTAAAGCTCTTAACATCTGGACATAAAGATGCTGTTTATCAAAAACTGCCAGTAACACACAGGAAAATATATTTATATCTAGTAACTGTATTGTTAATTTCTTGAACTCTCATGTGGTGTTATCTTCCTCTGGATGGTGGAGTCACAGCTACTAGTTAATGAGATTTTACACTTGAATAAGAACATGAACTGTATACAATCAAAGGAACAGTTGGAGACCATTAAAGGACCAGAAGAAAGAAGTTTACAAGGGTTAATCCCTGTAATTAGCAAAAAAACATTTAATCACTTTTAAAATGTCATAAACACTTAAAAAAACAACTAGATATGATTGAGATGGTCAATTTCAGAGAAATTCGTATAGAGGTGACAGAACGGATCCCATATTCATGTCTGTGCTAAGCTAGCTTAGCTTAGCGAAAGAGAAGTGGAAAGGCTTGCATGTTTCACTTCAAACTTAAAAAACAAAACCATGCTTGAATTTTCTACCGTTTGTTTAAGGATATTAACAGTGTTTAAATTTAATATAGTCTTGTTTATTTCTTCACAAATATAGAAGTATACTTTAAGGAAGTCGCTAGTTCAAGCTAATGTTAGCCATGGAATATTTCTAAATAAGTTTAAGTCAAAATAGCAAACAAAATTTGCTCAAATAAAATAGACCCTGATTGTTTTGTTGTCTAAACTTTTGTCTAATTACTTACAACACAAGATTTATTAAATAAAAGAACTTCTGCTTCAGCTCTAGGTAGCAATGATGAGACCTTGGCTTTTTCTCTGCCTTCGCCTAAATTAAGCCTTTTTGACTTGTTAGTAACTTTTCCTGTATATTTTGCTTCGTTTGAGTTGTGTTCCAAGTGATTTTTTTTTGTTAATGCTAGAAAGAATCAGACAACTTAGAAAGTAATGTATTCACCTGCAGCAACTTATACTCCAGGCCTGTAGGGGCAGTAATCCATCCATCTGCTGGTGAACTGAATGGAACCGTTTATCCAAAAGGACAAAGTGCAACTTTCAAGTTAATTAAATCCACAAAAGTATTTTACAATCATCAAAGAAGAAAATCAATTGAGATTAACTTGACAATGTACCTTACATTAGCATCAGCTTATTCTTTTACAGCGTTTTAAACTTTGGTAAAAGATGTCAAAGAAAAACCACCACCAACTGTTAGATATTTAGTGCAAAGCTGCTAATACCAGAAAAAAAGGAAAATTATTACTTGCAACAATAATTTTATGTCAGATTCTATATACATGAACATATGAGCTAAATAGCAATGGTTTAGGGAAAAGATTCACATCTTAATTTTTTCTTCTAATTTATCAGTTTAGTACATGAAAAGAAAAATGGAAAATTCAGTAGCAGATACTAATAACTCTTTAATCCCAGGTGGCACTGGCTTTCCCAATTCCCAGAAATTCTCAGAAGATTTCGAGGTGAAGTGCTGATTTATAGTGTCTATCTAAAGCCTGTATTATCCGCTGTCACAGTCCTCCAACTGGGAATCAGACTCCCATTACAGAAGCGCTCCATGATTAAACCAGATGAAACAGGTAATCATTGTCACTGTGGGCTGGAAGCATTTTCAGTGAGAACACTGATCTTTTAGGCTCCACTCTCAGAGGATCATGACATTCCTTATCTGTTGACTTCACCAAAAGAAACTGATTTTTTTTGCTTTTTCAATGACTTAGCCAATTTCAGCCTTCAAAGCAATCAAATGCTTAGCAATAATAACCATAAAAAACCTGCATTTCTGTTATTTGTTGTGACAATCTACTTACTCATCACTTCCAAGAAAAGACGTCTCTCTCCACACGACTTCCCTGCTCCGTCTTTCAGATGAGACTGGAACTGGATGCTGGTCCTCAAAAGGTTTGGAGCTGCTGGGAGCTGTCACCGGGGTAAAGGCATGGTCGGAGCTGACTGATGTGAGGTCAGTGCTGAGGTCAAACGATGTCCATGACGAGTCAGTCGAGATGGAAGGGCTGGTGTCTACCCACTCCTCACGCAACCGCTGCCTCATGTCCATGACGAAGAGGTAAAAATGATAGAAAGGAGACGATAATGGGGGGAAGGAATGGCAAGATTAGGATGGGTTCGTCAAAGAATGTTTTGTTGAGGCATAAGCTTGGAGGGAAAACAAGTGAGGAAGGAGATGCTTGGAAATTAGATGAACACCGAGTGCGTGTGCTCCTCTGAAAATCTAAATCTTATGACTGCGTTCTGTCTCAGTTAAGTCCTTAAGAAAGTGAAGAGACTAAATGAAAGGGGGAAAGCCCAATCACAGGGAACAGTAGACAAACGAGGTATGGCCGTGTGGATGTGAAAGCAGGAACCTAAAACCACTCAGGGGCTAAAGAAGAAGGAAGGACGCTCAGGAATCAAAGAGGCGCATTCAGGTGAAAGGTGCGAACCGCAGCACTTTACGAGGTGATAGCTCACATCTCATTACTTCCCATTTTTGCCCAGCAACTATTGAATTATATGGTAAGCTGATCACGACAGCCAAGGATGGGAAATCGATTTGAGAGGCATTGAGGCCTGAACTGGTGGCTTCTGTGGTTACATGATAGCAGCGAGCCAGAGTGCGGCGTATTGGGTTGCACTGATCCACGGTTCATTACAAGAAGTCTGATCGAGTCCAAATACAATTAAGGTTCACCGCTAAAACCCATTAGGATGGCGGTGTGGGGAGACCAGGTTAGCTGCTTTCCCACAGGTGCAGAGGGAGCAAACTAAGAGCATGAGTCTGCAGACACTAAAGGTTCTCTTAAAGTTGCAAAGGAAGCTTTTATTATATTCAGCCTTATAGCTGCAGGTTTGCAGCAACGGAGTCGGGCCATGCGAGCAAAACTTGTTACAGGATGCTTTTTTTCTTTCAGGGTAAACATTAAAGGTGAATAGGGACATGCTAACCTAATAGACATCTCAATGAAACCCAAACTACAGGGCACTTCCTGGAATTGTTTGCCTGAAAATACATTGTCAAGCTCAAAATGCTACATTATGCTGCAGATTTTTCATTTTATTTACTCTGTCAGACAATATCGAAGAGATTTTTTATGAAATTTGTTAAATATTTTCTGTCAGTCAGGTAATTGACAGAGAATATGTCAATTATTTTTACTAATTCACAGATATTATTCCTTTGTTGCTGTATTTTTCATTTCTTGATGCTTCAAATGTTTTCTATAGGTGAAAGGTCTGGACTGGAGCCGGATTCTTTTCCTGTGTGGTTTAGCATCATCTTGCTGAAATGTGCACGGCCTTGCCTGAAAGAGACGTTGACTGGATGGGAGCAGATGTTGCTCTAACACTTCCATGTACTTTTCAGCATAGATGGAGCTTCACACATGTGGAAGCTGCCCACCCCATAGGCATTACTACAACGCTGTAACATCAGAGGTGCAGACTTTTCATCTGTTCACAGCTGGACGGTCATTTCTGGAAGTCTTCCTCATCCTATGCAATGGTTTCCAGTAGAGGACCATGCCTATATTCAAACTTCAAACTTTATAAAGCGCTTTCATGCGTTTTGGCAACACAAAGGGCTTTACATAATAAAAACGGATTTAATGCAAAACTGTCTGAGGTCCTTGTCCCACACGCAAATTCCTCAATAACATTACAGATAATAGATGATGGGCTGTTTATACATGTATGTATACATATATGTACATACAGTATGTACATATGGGTGCTTATATATTAGTGTATATCCATATACGTATGTATAACGTATATGTGTGTGTGCATGTATTTAAATGTAGTTTGCTGTGTTGTGCTACGATTTTGACCTGTCTGAAAACAAACACACAAAAAAAATAGTTTATTGCCCATCTTTCCATCTGAGGGGCTTTGCCTCTCAGACATGCTCCTTTCATACCCACACATGTTAGCCTGTTGTTGCCCATGACTAAATGAGAATAGCAAATGATCAGATTTTGGTTTTATTCACATTTTGCTAACAATTGCAATTGGGGCTGCAAGGGGAAAAAAAAAAATACAGATCTTAAAGATTTTGGTATTATTTGGCATTTACAAGTCGGTCACATACAAAAAAATTAAAGAATTTAATTCATTGCTACTGTTCACAAGTCATTTATTTATCAACATCTAGCAGAAATTTTATTAGCTGGTTTCCTCTTGTATTTGCACCAGACTTGTTACTCTTAGTTTTGCTTTAAGACTTAGTTTTATTCGATTTGGGCATAAAAAACTCAGATTTCAAACTCATGAAATAGTGCCACTGGACTGAGTAGGAGAGGATTGATAATCGCTAAGCTGTAGCACTTTAAAAGGCATGAGATTATAAACACAAACAACTTCGATTTTTATGTAAACCAGACAAAAAAAAACAACAAAAAAAAAAACCGAACACACAATTACAAAGTTCATGTCGTACAGTCGATGTAGAAATCCATCCCATTTTACAACAATTACACAAAGATCCCGAAGATTAAAGACAGTAAGAGAGGATTTATGAAATATCAGCTTTAAGAAATTATGAGGTTTTAGTGTAAATGATGTAATTAAAAACACGTTAAAGCTCAAGTTCCAAACTCACCCAACAAGAGCAGGAAATATTTAAACACTTATATTGATCCTAACTTACTGTTAAGTCTTACATGATCCAAAAACAGCAGTTTAACATTTAAAGAAAGAAGATGCCACAATAGGAGAAACTTGAAGACAGATATTTATATTCATCTCTTAAGTTTTTTTTTTTCATTTATCTTTCACCAGTAATACATTTGAAATCTCACAATTGTCCCCCTTATGATTTATTCAAAAGTATTCCAACAGACTTTGTGCTTGAGATACACTCATTTCATTACAGGGATGTAATTTTCAAGCTGAGCCCTAAAAATAGGCACGGGGTATGAAATCCACAGACTATGAAAACATAGATATGGCTTTTATGAGTCATTCAAATATGAATGGGTCTAATCTTGGTAAGAAGGATCTGCAATTTCTCTGAATACGTTGAAAAACAAGTCCCTGAAGTACCCCGTCTGGTGCATTCTCTCCAACTGCAGCTCCTTAGCACAGCCCTGCAAGACTCTTCTGTTGAGATCACATGACTAAACACATTTCTGGCCGCTCTGGCTTTTCTTCAGGTAAATACTTCACTTTGATTAAATAGTGCTCGTAAATGTAATAAACCTTGTAGCAAGCAGCTAAAAATAAGAAAAAAAATGTGTTGATAATGTCAGCAGATTCAAACTGCCAAGGGGACAGGACCAGTGTTTTAATCAGCTGTAGTCTGGTGGCACGCAAGGTCAAGACGGCTGATGAAATTCTCTTGTCTTTTAAATCCAATTGCATGCTCCCAGCCAGCTGAATTTACAGTGAACAACAGGAAGGCAAGATGCTGTGAATGGCATCTGCAAACTGCCCTGGGCGTGGGGTTAGCTTCATGTTGGAATGAGTTGAGAAACTTGAGAAAAAGTTTTTATTTTAACTGTGAACAAGGCCAAAATGGAAACAAAACAACTCCAACATGCCATGAAAAACACATCTGATAATCTGGTTAATATGAACACAGAAACTAACAAAATATGAGGTATTAAAAGGTCAAAGTGATTGACATTTGTTGCATTTATTTACATTTTTACAGAATATTCTTTTAGGTGATAATTGATATTACCTTTAGCTTAACCCGATGCACATATACTTTCTAGCCTTTATCATTTGTGGTGGAATTCAAACTAAATTAGATTCTGTTATTAAACTGGTCTGAAAGAAATGGACACAAGGTTCAAATAAAGCAAGATATGCTGCACAGCTGCGAAGCTCAGTCCTCGTCTGAAGCTGGCACCAGTGAGAGGATAGAAAAATAAACATTTGTTAGACAGAGAGAAGTTGTTTTTTTTATGGAGGAAAAAATAAAAACTAGATTTAATGACTCAAGTTTTTTAAACGGTGAGTGAAGCAGGATTGGCCAGTGGTCCGATCTGCTGCATGGACAGTGCAGGAAGTCACTCCTAAAGCTCCCAAAAAGGTGCACGAACCCTGCAGAGCATCCAGAATGAGTTTATTGGGAAGGAAAAAGAAGAAAAGTTTCTTTTAATCTGTCTCTCCTTCCCCTTCAACCAACAGATCCTCCAACAGAGTCAAACCACGCTTGGTGTTAAAAGCCAGTAAAAAGCAACAATGAGGGTTAAAAGGGGCCATTTCTGAAGTTTTCAGTTTAAAAAGGCCTTAAAAAGAGGCAGCCAACGCGCAGCAGAGGAGCAAACTTCGAAGCAAAGCAACACAGAGCGGGCCTTGCATGCAGGAAGGGTTAGTGGAATGATTCAAGCAACCGGTTCCGCAAAGCAAGAGCAAGAAATACAGCAGACGGCCGAAGTTGGAGTAAAGCAGACAGGCTGCAGGAGGGGGGGAGATTTAGGTGAAGGAAGAGATGAGAAAGGCGAAGAGAGAGCCCACGTCTCCTTCAGTAAATCGGCCTCGGTTGTTTCATGCTGTAGTGGGCCTCCGATGCCGACACGTACGCTGACTCGGGGAAAAAATCCTCATGGAACTCGGCCAGGAACCTGAAGAAAGGGGACGGGAAGGAAAGGGAATACAAGAGGGGGAAATCTAGTGAGCCATTGGTGGGATGGTGACAGGTGAGGACAGAAAAGCATCTCGTATTATCGGCTGGTTTTCCTAGATGTCCCTGCCTCGTTCCAAGAAAATCTAAGAGCCGTTGAGTTCATTTCTGAGGCAAAGCCCCCTTCATCAATCCCTGTACCACCAGCAGGAAACCAATGGACAGGACATGAGAACGACTGAGCAACAGTCAGGGAGAGGGGGGGAGAAAAAAAAAAAAGAGTGAAAAATCCCTTTCCCCTTCCTCCCATCTAATCAGCAGCGGGGAAAACTAATCCGGAATCTTCTTAGTATCCGCTACTCGGCCAAATCCTCTAAATCTTGCCATCTCATCTTAGCTCCACAGGCCTTCCTAATCTCAATGCAAACAAATTATCCTCATCAGAGGGGAGCGTGGCGACACTTCGACAAAAAAACAACAATAAAGACTCTTTAACACGACTAATTAGCAAACAATCGCTTCGTAGAAATCCATTAAAAGCAAAAACAAAAAACGCATCCCAATTCAACTGCCCACCCATCACAGAAATATTTTGGTGTCAAAAAACATTAATGCCTTTGCTAATCTCAGGCGCTGTGAGTGGAAAAATAACACAAAGCATAACACGTGCACGCTCGCACTTAATCGCAATCATTCTTGCGAAGAGAGAGGAGGGAGCGAGAGATCAGCTGTGGCCAGATCCCAGAATGCACTGCACGTCAAGTCTTCTGCAACATCAATCAGTTTTTGCCCACTCGGCACAATCTGCCACGAGGCTGATTACAGAGTAAAAAAAATAAATAAATAGAAATAAAAACACACACACTCCCAAAAGGCTCAAACGCTTCTCTCCCTCTTTGCGGACAGTGTCCTGCTGAGGCTCCGCCGCCACAGCCACACTAATTAGATCCTCCGAAAACGCAAACAATCAATCCACCGGTGACTTCTGGTTTGGCCACAGCGCTGATTGCGGCTGCAAAATGAATCCAGACTGGAACTTTGATGTGAGCAACTTGCTGTTAAGTAAAATCTATGAAAAGAGATGCAGCAGTGGTTTGTAGCCTGGAGCCACTGAGGTAAATTAAAAGACCTCCTGCCCTCTGACCCTACCACTGAAATGCTTTTCTGAGAGAAACTGCTGATGCTTGTGCTATTGGTATTTAATTTACAGAGTGCTATAGTCACCATCATGCTTCCAATACGGACGATGAGTCGTATATTTAGTTGGATGCTGTAATCCTTTTCCAATTCCACAGAAATATGAGCTGCAACCATTTTCATTCCAATTCTGAGCCCCAGGTTTTATGTATTAATAAACATATTTTCTACTTAATAATGAAGCAGAAGCATCGCTGCTCTATGCTGCATCCTGCTGGCGGGAGGCGATACTGCTTGTGTTTGATTAGAGAAGGAAAAGAAGCTAAATCCCTCAGGTTTGGGACCGGCTGAACTGAAGATCGCTAGGGAGGATTTAAAGATTAGACTCCCGCTTGTGTAACGCCCACTCATCTCCCTCCCTTGAACACATGCTCGTTCTCACTCCATCCCTGCCTCCCCTCCGTATCGGAGTGTATTTAAGCTTCTTTTTTTTATTTAGTCTCGGGTTATTTGAATCTTTAGTTTTGTTTACATTAATTAATTTTTTTCTGCATAGGCATGTGAGCAGTAAAAATGTTCATCAAATTTAATTTCCCTTTCATATATATTTTAAGATGATTAAAATTTCTGTATAGTAATTAATTTTAATTAGACAAATTCAATAACAAAGCAATGTTTAAACAAATTCATGCAAATCAAGATGATACATCTGCAATCTAATGGCCTTTCAGGCTACATTAGAGTACTTGTTTGCAGAGTGAGGAATCTTATGCCAGGCAAGAAGCCGAGGAAGATGAATATCAGCTGACTGAGTTGCAAAAGAATAATTTTTTAAATTGATCTCACTAGACAAAAAAAAGATCAGGACTATCTGTTTGAAACCAAATCTATGTCGTATCGTATCATTAATAGTTTAAATCTTGAGGTTCTTAAAGAGACAAAGCGGAAAATTCAGTTTTTATTTCCTCTTAAGTTAATCCCTCCTTTAAAAAAACAAATAATTTTATTTGTAAGTCAGTTACTCCTTCCTTTCTTGCTTGCTTTTGAGGATTTTTTAAGCACAGCCTCAGGTGTCAGATTATAAGGCTAAAATAATATAATATGAATGTATTAATAGATGCATGACTATAAAAGGCCAACCAGAACAAGACAGAATTTATTACTAAGAGTGAGCGATCTGCAGATCATTCTCTAAAGTCTCGGCTTTTGGGAGAAAAAATACTATGATTGAAACGAACATAAAACAGAACATTTTTACACTTTGTACTTATCTAGTCATTTATGCTATTTACCCGCAATCCTCACAAAAGCAGTTTGGCTCTTTTTGTGCATAAAAAACATTAAGGACCATCACTTTTGTTCTTTTCAGACACACACAGAACTTTACTGTGATTTATTGATCTTTGGCTCCTCCTAATTGGACATTAGCATCAGTTTAAGTGATTTAATTGGTTGAAATTTGGACAGGGAAGTGGCTCAAAGTAAAGGAGCTAATTTATTTTGGAGTCCTGTATGACCTGTCCTGTTAATGACTTATTTTACTGTGGGATTCAACATGTAGCAAAAATTACCTCAGAAAGAGTTCCAGGTGCTTGATCAGAGCTCGAAGGTTCCTCTCCGGGATCTGCATTTTTCCCAGGATCTCCGGAAGCTTCACTGTAAAAGAAAGGGAGCGCGTGAGACAGAGAGGATGAGGCGGCTGACAGAGATGACACCGGAATGGAAAAACCAACCAAAGAGCCGCAGGAGGTGCTGCGATCCGTACAGGTAGGAGGGCGGGGGGGGCTGGTCGTTCAGGGGGTAGTTATCAGGAGTCAGCTTCCAGCTCAGAACCTGGTGACCAGACAAGGACAAGAACTTACAGTCAGGGAGGCCATTTATCTCAACTATGCTAGTGTCCTTCAGTGAGTAGCGGCATGATCATCACCTCATTAAGCTCGTTGTTTCTGCGGCTCTCCAGGCCATAGAAAGGACCACTTCGCTCTTTGCTCGGCGTCAAGGGCAATGGTGAAGACGATCCGCTGTGGACTGGAGTTTCTACAACAGAAAGGAAGATATTTATGTTTAAACTGCATCTGCACAGCCGGCACTTACAGTATAAGCAAAGAGGGAGGACAGCACCATCTACTGGGCATAAGAGGCTACTACTTTCACAGACAGCTCATCTTTAAAAAAGGTGGATATTTCTTAGAAATCACTCGGCTGTGACAGAGGATGGCGGAGTGAAGGGAGAGCTTACTTCTGTCCAGGTTAAGAAAGAACTTGGGTTGTGACGAGGCGTCGATAGATCGGCGTTTCAGCTGTGGGGAAGCTGTCGCGCTGCCTCCTCCTGTTACAAAAAAGATGGGATGATCAATACCATTTCTGGAAAAAGTTTTAAATGCATCTAAATTGAGACGGTTTCCAATGTTGGTGCAAAGTCTGACCAATCAGATTTTTCAACTGATCCCTGCTGCTATCACGTAATTTAACCAAATCATCTGGTTACATTTAACCCATTTCCCCCTGCTTAAAATCTGGTAAGCATTATGTTATACCCCTTTCACACTGGTCAAAAAACCTGTTTAAACCCGCGTACAATCGGCTTTTGGTGGCAATGTGAAAGGCTCAGCGACCCGCGTCCATCGACTCGGCAAGCGACCCGGGTTAAAATCGCCTTTAAAGGGCTCGGCTCCGATCGGCATGCGGTGTGAACGCCAGACCCGGGTTGACCCGCTAATTTTGGGATGACTTTGGGAGGTACATGTCCACAACATGACATCTTGCCAGTTGCTTCTCATGCAAAGGTAACAGACGTCTCTGCTTCGAGCACGCATTCAGGAGCCTACATTCTGCGGGAAAATCGGCCGCCACCCGCTGAGTTGTTTGGACGGACTAAAGTGCAAAACAAGAAAGCACATTAACTCCTGTCTGACTCGCCCTACATTGTTTACTTTATTTTAACAAAAATTTAATTTAAAAATAGGCTACACAAGTCCGAAAAATGGCAACAATTATTGTTTACTTGCCTAGATTTCTGTTGCGCTGGGTAACATCGTTAACGTGAACGCAGCGTGATTGCATCACCAGACTCA